>MU864545.1:0-37690 GCA_033296905.1 Podospora australis
CGGGCCCAGATATCTTGTTCCTGGGCATACCGTTGGGCCAGTGTTGGTTGAGGTGTGTACTGTCCCGGGGCACTAGGTCGTAGGCCCGTGTGACAATAACTAACCATTACCCTTCACAGCTCAAAAAAAACACAAACCGTATCTGGCATGGGCGGTTGATCGCTTTAGAGCCTCTAACCGTTTCTGGAACTCGGACGCCGTTGGCCTCTGGGTATATCAGAGCCCTCAGGACCAGAGAAATGAAGAGCAGGGCGGTTACAGCGACACTGAATCCGTGTCGTGGTCCGATTTTGACAAGGAGAGGGATGACGAGGAGGAGGAGGAGGGGTTGGAGAACGAGGAGGATGAGACGGAGGAGCAGGAGGAGCAGGAGGCAGAGCTAGACGAGGCGGAAGAGTCCGAGGAAGTCGACCAGGCTCAGTCTCGAGACTTGGTGCAGGCGACGGACGAGAAGACTGTCACTGCGGTCTCTGACCATATGGAAGTCGACTCCGAGATTCCTGGTCAGCTGGAGGATGATGCCATGGATATCGACTAGAAGAAGGAAGATAAAGAGCGGCGTTCGCGATAGTATCGAAGCGCTTTGGACTCATGCTTCATAGGGAAATTGGGTTGGAGGAATGCAATAATCCTAAGCAAAAGAGGAGGATGGGCTTTGCAATTCCAGCCTTTATGCTTCATCTGCACTCTAATCCGAGCGGAGTAAATGTGAATAAGTACGAAGTCCCTGATCAATGATAGCATCGATTAGCAGAGTCGAAAATAAAAAAGATAATGGGCGAAAAAAGAATAGCCCGTGTTGGCCTATCCCCCAGATCCCTCAGATCGTTTCTTCCTGGACGGTCATGAGGCAAGGAAGGTGGTCAACAGACCACGTGAAATGCGCAGTGGTTGCCATGAAATAAACGCTCACTCCGGGAGTTGAACCCAGGTGTGTCGAACTTAAGTGGTGGTGCTTTGAGCAAACACCAATACCACTCAGCCAAACACGATTTCTAGCTTTTGTTGAAGGAAGGTTCTAGGGACCCACCTTATCAATGGTTGGGAGGCCAGGTTGGCTCTTGCTAGCGACCAGCTGGGTTTGACAACAAGAAATACCTGAACACCTGAGGTTGGCAGCTGCAAGATCAATCATAACAGCCAATACCTCCCATTCCATTTTGCCAATTCTCACCCATCTTGCCACGGCAGCTTTCCTAGCCTCATTTCCAAGTCGATTCACACCCATCCCTCTCAAACCCCTCGCTTTTTTCTCGCAATCTTCAATTCGTTATACTTGATATCGCAGGTCACAGTGTCTCTCACTCTCCCTTCCTAGTTGGGCATGATCCCTGCGACGAGCATCCATCCATGTGTCTCTACCTCTGGGCAAGCGCTTCTCGGATTTCCCCTCCCCTCCGAACACCATCACAACAACAATGCGACCTCCATCTGGCGCATTCCAGCAACGCCTCTCAATACGATCATAAACGCACTTGCTGCTTCTGGTAAAGCATTCAAGCCCATCATACATCTTTCAGTGTGGCCAAGACTGGTCTATTCTGATGGCGGTGCTCCACAGGTGGAAGTCCACACCCCACAAAATCCACTTAATCCACCAACCTGCGCCACATCCAGACACACCTTATTTCAACTTCACTTCTGGAAACAAGGCAATGGAACTAGGAATGGTATCAGAGATGGCGCATTTTGATTCTAATCAGATTCATCCAGAACATTTAATGACAAAGATCGCTCTGTTAATTACCTAATGAAACGACAAGCCTTGAACCTCGCATCGAAGCCGTGATTGACATCGAGTCCCCCAAAATTCAGCCGTGTCCTACAGTCGAAACCACAAGGTATTGAGCTACAAATCAATTGCCGCCGCTGAAATCGCTATCCTCAGTCCTTCCTTGCCTCGACGCTGTCCACGAACTCGCCCACCAAGTCCCGATAATCCTCAGGGCCATACGGATCTGAAAGCTCGGCAAACCAGCCTTTCTTCCGATGAACCTTCAACCCCAGATCGCTGACGAGCAAGTCGAGATATGGCAGCGCATCAAACACAAAGTCCGGCTGCTGCGCTCCGCGACCGGCTGGGTACCTCCACTTGCCGAAACGCGAATAAAGCACCGTCTCGTATTCGATAGCCTCGAGGCTCTTGACATCTTCGACTGGTTCGGAAGAGTAGAGGCGGCGCTTGAGAGGGGGAAGTGTTTTGCCCGGTAGCTGATCGTCGAAGAATGCGGTGATCCAGAGTGCCTGAACATGCGCCATGATGGCGGTGCTGAAGTTCTGACAGTACCCCGCAAAGGCAATATCCCGCGTTTGGAGGAACTTGTTTGTGGGGGGAATCATGAAGTGGTACAGAATAAAAGGTGTCAGCGGGGTATACGGAGTGACCTTGTCTGTAGATGACAGGCCCTCGGTGTCGAGTGGAGATTTAAGCTTGGGGTTCTGCACAGGCTGGTCTCTGAGTCTGGGGAACCGGGACAGGATCTCGTCATCCGCCTTTTCCAGCGCATCTTTGGTAAACAACAGGGTCTTGGTAGGGTCGTGCGGCAGGCCTAGTTCTCTGTCGATGCCATCAGGAAAGAACCTTACAGGTGGTACGTGCTTCCACCCGGTTGCACAGCAGAGAAGGTCGGTTGGCAGCTGTGTACCGTCGGATAGGTGCACGCTCCGAGGCGACAGGTGCGTAATATCCGCAATGTGTACCTTGACTGTGCCATCACGAACAAGGTCAAAGAAGTCAGTTGGGTAGTTGAGGATGGAAAAGGACGAGGCCGTAAACATGGGGTGGCTCCAAGGTTTGAGCTTCTTGGTCTCTGGATGGGAATCGTATTTGTTCAGCGTGATGACGTCGTTGCCGAGAATCGACCAGAACGCGTTGGCTATGGCTCGACCGACTGCCGTTCCATGGTAGAAATCCCGGATCGCGTTGTAGCCGCCGGCGAAGCCCCATATACAGGGGCTAAACCAGGTGAGCATCCGAGTATCTGGAGGCAGCAAGAATCAACATCATGGTGTCCTTCACCGTTTCTAACCAGTAGGGTCGCAGCCATCACGTAAGACAGTTTGAGAATACTTACTGACGAGCTTCTCTAGCCACTTCTTGAGCGGTGTCACGTATGGTGGTGCTTGCCAGATCGGCCCATGACCAGTTTCTGCGGATAGCACCTCAGAGTTAGCTCAGGCTGCGTACACTTCCACACCAACATACCTCGTATCACCCAATCAACCTTGATGCCTCTCGTGGCATAGGCATAGACAGCATCCCAAGCCGACTTTGTGCCCCCAAACACAGTGACAGATTTGGCGGTATCCAGCGTACAAGCATGTTTCTGAAAACTTGCTGTCTGGAAAAGAGGCGCGCCAAAGCTCTCTTGTCCTCGGAAGTCTGGGAGAAAAGGCTCCGAGGTGAGTCCAGTGGCCAGGATAAGCCTGGATGAGCGGAGACTTTTCTCCTTCCCGTTGTTTACGACAGTGAGAATCCATCCGCCCGAGGAGGAGGAATCCTGGTGTTCGGCAGTCAAAACCTTGTGTTGGTAGCGGATCTTGTCCGCAATGTCGAATTTCTCCGCATACTTGGCGAGGTACTGGTACATGACAATGCCGGGGATATGCTCGCCCGACTTCACACCAAACGTCTCGGTGTCCATGGGGAAGTCGGGGTACTCATAGGTGCCGAGCATATTGTTCGACTTGAGTCCTGGGTACAGTCTGCCTTTGGTCCACACACCACCAAGATCAGCCGCAGCTTCGAGAATTGCCAGGGTTTTTTCAGGGTTCAACTGGTGGTAGGTCTTTGCAGCCGCCAACCCGGCGATGCCTACGACGTGTTAGTTTGCTTATTTATTTCATTGATACCGAATAGAACGTTAGATACCTGAACCCACGACAACCAGATCGAGAGTTTCCATTGCGATCTGTACTGATTTTTGCTTGATTAATCAGAATTGTAACCTGCTCAGTCAACCTGGATGAGCTGTTCTTTTGAGGGTCTAAGGCGAGTCTGGTCCTCTCGAGGTTTCACGCGCCGTGGCTGAGACAGGGTCAGCAGAATGTCTTGGGCTTGGGAACTGGAACTTGCACTGGACACGGCAGGCCAGCCACAGCTTTTAAAGGGTTGACGTTGGCATTTTGGACACGACTAGATATCACGTGAACTTTTCCTAGCGGCAGATAATCAACATGGGTCTACCACACCTCAAGTACCGGCTATCGATCAGGATGTATGTGGCATGTGCTGTCATTGGAGGCTTTGACCCATGTCCCGGGCGGAGTGTGCCAACCGAGGAACCAACTGCGTACTCGGTTCTCCTGGCTCCAGTGGGAAACACGGACTTGGGTCGCATTGGGACTTCTAGTTCGCCCTACTTTGCATATGCTCATCGTTGAGGGGTGTCAGATCTGATACACCTATGGTTGATGGACTGTTGTCAAAAGTGGCGGTCCTGAAGCCCCATTCGGTTCACTGTCCCATAAATTGCTCTCTTCCCGAGAGAAAAGTTCGATCGATCGATCTGCATCCTCTGGTCCTAAAAGGGATTGTGGGGTTTTATCTCGGTGGCTGGATTGTATTGACCAATGGTAAGGCAGATATTCGTTGAGAGGGTGCAACAGGGTGGGTTGTCGATATGCTTCATTATGTCATCTGTTCATCGTCCCCGAATGAAGAACATGGCATTCCGTGCGTCTGAAGAGAGCGTTTTGACTAGTTTTTCTCGTCAGGATCCTCAATACATTCCATGATGCATGGCTGTGCTTGGCGCTGACTGCTCGAGATACACTTGAAATTTTGCAAACCCTTCATCCAATAGAGAAGCACTCACCCATGCAATGGTGAATGCTGTATGACGATGGGATGATCTTGGCTGTCACACCTCAAGCACTGGACACCTGAACGCGGAGGAGCAGCAAAACTCCGAAGCTTTGACCACATAACGCGGGAAATAGTAGGGTGAGAACATGACGGGAGTGGTGGTGATTGGTGGGCGACAAACATAGATGGAAATGTGGGGGCCTAACAGATGAGTTAATGGCTTCAACAGATCTCGCGATAGGTAAAGGTCCAGGGTGCTTCAATTGAAATTGAGATTGAAGGTGAAAGGTGTGGACAGAATGACACCGCCAGACAAGCTCGAAACTGATGCAATAAGCCTCCTTCTTCACCTACCCTTTGATCTAAGTGGGCATTGTCGACTCCGAGGACCCATCTCCATCAGCAAGACGGGACGGTGTCACCTCGTTCCTGCCTCATGTTTGACCGCACCCCACCTGGTTGACGACAGTCCGAGTCAAAAATTGAGATGGAAGGTCTTCCTTCGATTGAGCTTGGGCGAGCCTAGCCCCTCCGTTTGCGCAAACGATAATTGGGTTGATCAGGTTTATGGGTGAGTAACTAGGGCACTGAGAATTTGCTCTCCTGACCACCTACCTCCAGGTCTTGAGCTGCCTGTCTTGTATCCTCAGCTCCTAGCCCTACCACATAACTACGCAAAACGAAGGTCACAACCTGGAACTACGTTAGCTAGAAACTGCAGCATTCCCTCTTTCCGAAAATATTCTGAACTTCCAGGTTCCCCTGCTGCCAGTGGAACCGAACCGTGGATTCAACTGGCGGTGGTTCAGCAGTTCGGTCCCCCCCCCCCCACCTGGCGATACGCGGCAACGAGCCTGTTGTGCGAGTTCCCCGCTGGTCAACCCGTTTCTTCTCCTTCTCTCGCCGAAAGTCAACCCCGCCATATCACAAATCGACGGATGCCATTTTTTCTGGTTGCTTCATCAAGGCTCATGCTGGCCACTTGTACCACCAGAAAACTGTCATTGTCATCTCTTCATCACACGAGGCAACATATGTTCCGTGGCGGTCTGAACCCCACCCGTTTTGTACCACAGACTTCACGGTCTCTCACTCATTCCCTATACCAACCTGCAGGGAATCAATGCAGCTTTCGTTTTGGCGGCGATAGGTACCTAGCCTTCGGAATTTGTCTTCAGTTGCATACCCAACGGTACGTCCAGCCTCGCACTTGATACCTACCTCATCTTCCACTGGCCCTTCTATGCCCACCAGTTCACATTAACATGTCAGCTGTCCCCACTCTTCGTTGGTTAAAAGACGGCCTCCTCCCATTTTCTCCGGGGATCATTCGCTAACGGAGTTCTAGTCAAGATGGAGTCCACGAACGTTGATCAAACGGAGATATTTGTAATCCTTGCCTGTACCCTTGTCATCATCATCCTTCGACTTTACGTCAGGATCAGAACAGTGGGCGTCAAAGGCTTCCTAGTCGATGACTACCTCATGGTTTTTGCAGCAGTCAGTTTCGCCTTTCCTGACATTCATCCCCTCATCACCGTGCTGACATGTGTTAAAAGCTGCTTTACTTGGCTGAGACACACCTGGCAGACGAGGTCATGGTAAATTATCACGGGCTGGCCAACAACTCCATGAGCAACGAAGAGCGGCGGTTATTGGACCCCACCAGTGAGGAATATCATATGCGGTGAGAGGAACCCAATGGATGGTGATGGATATACATATGCTCATACCCTGCCAGAGTCGGCGGCTCAAAGATACAAATTGCTGGTTGGGTAACGTATACGTTCACTCTCTGGGTTATCAAAGCAGCCATTTGCACTTTTTATCTTAGACTCACGGTAAGGCGATTTGCGAAGTTTCTCATCCGCCTACCGACACACTAACTTAATACTATAGGACGGCTTGGGATACCGCTGGCGAGTCCGTGCCGGATTCGGCATTCTTATCATAACCTGGATCATTGTCTTCCTCACCATCCTGTTGGGCTGTCATCCACTGAAGAAGAACTGGCAGATTTATCCGAATCCCGGAAGTATGTGTTCCTATTCAATCGCTTCGACACAGACGCTGATCAGATTCTAGACCATTGTCAGCCGGCAATCTCACGGGTGAACATCTACGTCACGCTTGTTCTGAACGTTGCGACAGACCTATATCTCATGTCACTTCCCATGCCAATGCTGCTCCGGGTATCATTCCGCCCTGCCAAAAGGCTTGGCCTGGTCCTGCTATTTTCTGGCGGCGTCTTTGTGACTGTTGCGGCTGTCTTGAGATGCGGATTAATCATTGCAGTATGTCAACCCATTGGAGGTGCCTGAATCGATAGTATATGCTTCGATAACACTAACCTTGACTCTCAGAACCCTGACACGGGAGGCGAACAAGGGTCTGCTTGGGCGGTGCGGGAGACATTTGTCGCCATCGTGACTTCGAACGCGCCATTGATTTTTCCAATATTCAACATATCGATCCGCCCTTTCTTTGCCAAGTTTCTGTCCTCGAAAGCCGCCATTGACAAAACTCGTTCAAGCCAAGCCCCAGGCGCTTTCAAACTCGATGACAACAATCCAACCCGTGGAAGGGGACCTCGAACTCCGAATCCAATTACCGATTTTAGCTGCAACTCAAGTGACGACCACATCGATCAACCGCCGCGCACAAAACATCGACAGTCCAAGGATGCTGAGTTGGGAGGGATCCTCAAGGAAGTATCGGTACATATCTCCGAGACACGAAGGGACGACAATGAACCACGGGGAGATCTGCATCATGAGTTTGGGGACTACTACCTGGCGGCTCTTCAGTCGGCCGAACCATCTGAGCCGGCCATAGTGCATAAAGCTTAGATATCGACTGTAAACAGAAATAAAATCATCCAAGACAATGATGCTGGAGACCGAGGCCAAACCATGTTGGAAGGGAGTTAGAAATGTTCCAACAATAAAAATCCCCGAGTGTTAGTGACGCCTATGGATACAGTGGAATTGGATATTGTTACGTGGCTCCCGGTGACTGCCTTTATAGGCCAGGAGGAATTCAGAAGAAAAGCAATGAATCTGAGCAGCAGCCACAAAATGTTCATTGACAACAATCATCAATAGACGCCAAAGCTCGAATCGGCTCAACTCGAGTTTCCGGCGTCCATGCTTTTCTCAGCCTCCAGGTATCCTGCTTTTCACATCTTCCTCCTTTCAGCAAACCACACCAGCATCAGCAGCGAAAATCACCATAGGACGGAGTCAGAACATTGTGCTACACTTTGCCCACATTCTCCCCAGCCAGTAGATCGTGTACTTCCATCCCATCCCGAACACCTTTTTCTTTCGGATTCACCGCTTTCATCAATTCACTTCCAACCCCACAACACAATATGGGTTAGAAGCTATTATTTCCTTTCAATTTTCCCTCTCCCCAGACTTTCTTTTCCCTCACCCATCGAAATCTTTTCCCGAGTCCCCAAAAACAAAAAGTACGGGCGTATAACCCAACTGATCAACTCACCCCCACTCCCCCCCGCTCGAACTCTTGCAATCCCTTCAAACTGCCACTCCATCCTTGTCTCAGCAGCCTGCTAACCTCTATCCCAGCAGTACCACCACCACCAACACCACTTAGTTTCCTGTCCCCGCCGCCCCCGTCGTCCTGAACCCTCGGGACCCCTACCAGCACCTCGTTGTCTCCCCCTGCCCGCCGTCCATTTTGCGTGCCGGTCGGTACCCCGCCTGGCAAATCGAGAGAAGTGTCGCTCGGGCGCTGGCTCATGTCTCTTAGTCGTTGTCGGTCTCTATCGGCCGAAAAATGGCGGAAGGTTTGGGCCTGTTGTTGTCGCTCCTCCCGCTGTTGTCCCCGCCTCCGTTGCTGTCCACGTCGTTACCGCCAGAACATCACCTGCTGTTGCTTCTGACACGGTCCCGGCCCGTTCTGCCCGGCCCAGCCGTCTCCGCCGTCTTGTCAGTTCGGTCCTGAGGAAGCGCCCCCGCGATGAAGAAGAGGATGGCCAAGACGACGACGATGTCTCCCTGGACGAGGAACGCGGTGCTACCCATCACAAGAGAGAGTGAGGATATTGCGCGAGATGAATGACCTGGTGGAGAGCGTTCAGCGTCGCCGCAAGAGGGCGTGTCATTCTATCAAGAAAACCTGCTCGGAAGCGATAAGAATGGTCAGGGTAGATTGGGTGCCTATGAAGGAGGGGTTGGCGGGCGAGCGCGCTTTCGCCTTGGGGATGGTGGTTCTCTTGCCGCTTGTGTAGGTTTGGTTGGTGTTGTTGTTGGCTTGGTTGGTGTTGTTGTTGGCTTGGGGTATGGGAAGACGGGTGTTGGGGTTGGTGAGGTTGTAAGGGCTTTTCCGGTATGGCTATCTCTCTTTCTGGCACCGATATCCTTCTTTTCGGCATGGCTTTCCTGTTCTTCGGCTCCTCTGTTCCCTTTCTCTTTCGGCACGTCTCTCGGTTTCTTCGACATACCTCTCTTCTTCTCCGACATATCTCTCATCTCCCTTGCTTAGTTCTCAAAACGCCTTTTAGATTATCTTCTCACATCTTTCCGCCATTTCAACAGGCATAGTCAGCCTTCTAGATAAGCGGGCATTATCGAAGCTGGAAGACACATATCACCTCAATCTACCGCGCTTCCCTTCTCTTTTAAGGTCTATTCCCTTTTTACGGCAGTCATAATTTTGGTTTAGTCAAGCGTTTTCGAACATTTAAGTGGGCATTATCAAAACTTGAGTATACCTAGATGGCATGTCCACCTAGTCACACGAAGGCGTGGATTTTATTTCCAACAAGCGTATATGAGCATTCGAAAAGCGGTCAGGAAAGGAGAGACACTTATGGCACAACATACCTCCGTATATTATCTGAGAAATCCATTTCTCGGCAGTTTCTGTCACAGGCTTTTGCAATGGGTAGGATAGTGGTTTGTTGTTTATCGGGCAGGATACATGTACCGTGGACGATATTATGGGAGGGCGTTCAAAAATGGATGGAGAGCATTGAGTTCGATTTGTCAGGGGTATCAAAATGGGTTACAACGCATCGCAAATACGGCCAGGCGCATACGGTTATTTCAGTTGAGTCATAATATAGAAGAGGTTGATGACTCCGAGCATATGAAAGGGGTAAAATATCCCCGCTTGACTTTCCCGCACTATCTCCGCCAAGAGCTCTTCCCGCGCGCCCTTTGTGTTCAACAGTGGCAGTGACAAATGACATACTCTTGTATTTATTTCCCCTTTCTCGCACTCAATTCCACCTGAGTTTACCTCTCAAAACAGTATTCAGTACCTGTTCACAGCAGAGAACCATCACCATGGCTACACCAGAAACAAAAGGCCTCCCCGCCTCCTGCGAATGCGGCTACATCCGCCTCACCACACCCCCTCAGTACAGGGGCATGGCGCACTGCCACTGCACCACCTGCCAGAAGCAATCCGGGTCGGCCTTTGGCACGTCACTGTACTTTGCCTCGGATGAAGTCTTTCCTCTGCCCAAAGACGTGGAAGAGAAATTGTCAGTCTACACCCACCTGGCTGACAGCGGCAACACCATGCGATGCTACTTTTGCCCAAAATGCGGCGTGCGCATGATGCACTCAGCGCTGCTGCCAGATGGGACACTGAGGCCGATCATGTCGTTCAAGGCGGGCACGATAGATGGGGAGCTGGACTGGAAGGCGTTGAAGGCAAGGCATATCTTTACGAGGAGCGCAAAGATGCCGCTCGCGGCGGAGTGGGAGTGTTTTGAGGGGTACCCTCCGGATATGGCTCAGAAGCCGAAGGGTGAGGATGGGGGGAAGGAGAAGGAGAAGGGCGAGTGATTGAGGTCGGAAAGGGGACGCGCAGGGTTAGGGTTCTGTGCTTTCATGAACCTACCACAGAAGTCGAGATGTGATCGATTGTTTGATGACTCTTTTCATGACTGCAATTTAGTCTTCGAAGTGTTAATTCTTGGATGGTATTCCTTGAAAGTGATCATGTTCTCCATTTCTTCAAGTTGTCGTCGCCGGCGCTGTCACCAAAAGCAGAGTGGGGGCTGCCCCGCCAAAAGCGTGCACGGACTTGGACCCCCTCGATCGTGTCACCAAATTTCCAGGCTTCCAACGACGGCAGTATTTCCCACTGTTTTCCAGCGCGCAATGCGACAACTATTTTCTCCTTTGAGCCAGGTCCTTCGTTCTCGTCTTCTACACACAATGGCTCCTGGTGAGTACTTATTTTTCTCTTTGCGTCGAGTCTCCTCTTCACGTATTGGTCTTGCTAGCTAGACTAGCTCGGTCTGCTGGAGTTGCGGCGCGCGAAAACGAAGTAAACCCCGACTAACGGTAACGGTTCTGCCAGTTCGCGATCCTCGTCCCATCGTTATTTCTGGCCCCTCGGGCGTCGGCAAGGGAACCCTCTACGGCCTCCTTTTCCAAGTATGCCGTTCTCGATAAACATCCTCCTCCGCGAAAAACGATCGAGCGA
This sequence comes from Podospora australis, assembly GCA_033296905.1. Taxonomy (NCBI): domain Eukaryota; kingdom Fungi; phylum Ascomycota; class Sordariomycetes; order Sordariales; family Podosporaceae; genus Podospora; species Podospora australis. The sequence goes on from MU864545.1 coordinate 11,276, forward strand.
ATCCTAACAACCTGATCTCCTCATAGCGCCACCCAGATACCTTCACTCTCTCCGTATCGCACACCACCCGCGGCCCCAGACCCGGCGAGCAGGATGGCGTACACTACCACTTCGTCACCAAGGACGAGTTTTTGGCTTTGAAGGAGAAGAATGGCTTCGTTGAGAAGTGCGTATCACATACCACTGGCTTCTCCCCTTGACACAAAAACTAACCGCCAATTCCTGTCCCTAGCGCGCAATTTGGCGACAACTTCTACGGCACCTCGAAACAAACGATCGAAGAGCAGAACAAGAAGGGCAAGACAGTAGTCCTGGACATCGAGGTCGAGGGAGTGAAGCAGATCCAGGCGCAAAAGTACCCCGCCAGGTACGTCTTCATCGCGCCGCCGTCAGAAGAAGAGCTTGAGAAGCGCCTGCGCGGCAGGGGTACAGAGAAGGAGGAGTCGATCCAGAAGCGCCTCAAGCAGGCCAAGGTCGAGCTGGATTACGCCAAGACGGGAGTTCACGATATCACAATTGTCAATGATGTACGTTTTTCTGGTCTTTGCAGAGTGTTTCTGCGCTGCCTACTAACAAATGTGTGCTGTAACAGGACCTGGAGACCGCTTACAAAAAGCTTGAGGACTTCATCTTCAACTCTCCTGCCCAGGAGACTCCTAACTAAGCACTAATTGGAACAATCTTTTTGCGTTTGAAGTGATTGTTGCTCTTTGCCTTCCTCAGAGTTGAGCGTGATTTCTGGCTGATGTTGTCTCCTTTGTGTTGCTCATTTTCATATACGTCCGGTATGACATCGTGCGGAGTGCCGGCAAGCTCATATCTTGTGTCAAGGTGCTGCTCAACGCCGGCCATGACGCCATCTGGCGACATTAGACTTTCTCATTTCCGAAGAGATTATTCATTGACTATCTTGCCGGGGGCTGAACCCTAACGCATGTCGGCCCGGTGCTTTCTGCTGAACGCAGATAAAACATCGCTCGGAGCCTTTCATGCTAAACCCCAGTTCAACTACCGATTCTCTTCTTTCCGCCACGTTGCAAAGCCTACCACCATCCATCCCGCTGCCTGGAAAATGGATCGCTTCGAACCATTTCCTCGGCTTCCTGCCGAATTGATGTTGATGATTTTCGAAGCACTCTTAAAACTCGAGGGCCTTCATGATCTAACCCGACCTGATGCGCACTTCATCTTCGGAGTAAACTCTGTTCCTGCTGACGAATTCTGGCCAACCAAATGCGGGTCGCAAAAGGCAGTCAGTCACTCACGATATTAACCCGGCTGAAGACCGGACCAGCGTTGTTTCACTGGAGCAGTGGACGGAACATCCACCAGTTTTAGGTTCGCACGTTGCCTTACGCAAGTTTTACTCGAGTGTGGGCTCGACGTATTATCGCCTTTCCGCCATCGAGAGAGTCAACAAACTCACGCATGAGTTTATCACCAAGATCTTAAAGCCCCGCGATGTAACGAGACCGAAAACTATCATCCCTTTACACGGTGGAAAGCGGATCGACGTTGACCATTGTGCAGATCTGGTTCATCTTGCCTTTCTAGCAACTAGTTTTGAGGACGGAACCACCGATCCCAGCAATGAACTTATATCCTGGAATCTAAGGAAACTTTTCGGCGCCTATCCTCCCTCTCGCGGCCTTTCCAACATCGAGCTGGCACGTCGAGATTCACTTGCTTCCCTCCAACGTCTTGCTTTTTCAGTCCGGATCGAGAAGTGGCCGATTTATAACAAGACACCGCCATGCCCACGACGTTGTGAATATAGGCCTGGCGAGGAACTCTGCGCTGAGTGCCAAGACAACGAGGTCCCTATTTGTGCCGGATTTATTCCGAGCAGCGACAGCGACGACTGTGACCGGTTTCACCGCCGTGTGTTTGCCCACTACAAGCTCGAGTGGATTGTTGGCCACAACTTCGAGCCATCTCTGGCTTCGAGTTTGCACCCTGGTGTCAAGACCATGTACCTTGTGGTACACGGTCATATACCCGTCCCCTGATCTGCGAGCACAGGCGAATCGGGGGCCGAGGATGAGAGCGATTTGGACTCGAAAGGGAGCCGCGGTGCCCCAAGGTAGCGATTATTATTACCCGGTATTACCACCACAGCGTTTGTTTGCGGAGAATGAGGATCTGGATGGGGCCCCATGGAAGCCGGAAACTTTCACTTGCGTTGGAGGCGTGCTTCGAGAGCTCTGGACTTCCAGGGAGGTGCTCGAGTGGATCAAGGGTTAGGAGAACATGCTCATGGACTCTTTCGCTAATATTGATGTGAAGCTCTTGGACTTCATACCAAATTAGGATGTGCCTCGCATCCCGTATAGCGCCGGGCTTGGTTGTGCTGGGGACGCCGGTGTCGTCACCCATGCGGATTGCGAGCGGGTATGAGTCGGATCAGAGCACCGTTTCATGCGCTGGCGATGAGTATAGAGTTCACAAAAGTCCTGTTCGTGTCGCTCGATCTTCATCTTCTTGACTTTGAGTTGGGAGAACCTAAGGCGCAATAGACCCCCAGCTCTGTGTCTCTTCAAATCGTCCGTGAACAGCCGGTTCAACCCGAGGCGTCGATCCTGCATTTGGGGAAATCCTGCATGTACCCTAGCTTCAACGATGAGATACTTATAAGTTATCGAACACGCTTCATATTCGGATTGGTGTACTTCAATGCGGTCTGGACCTCTGAGAGCCCTTCAGTGGTGAAAATGCGATGGTGTCTGCATGCGCCAAAACTGCATGCACATTGGTGTAGGTGGTGTGGCGCAGTCGACAGAGCCAAACAAAATCTCCGAGCCTGATCTGGGGGAAGAAGTTAGCTACTTAAAGCAAGTAAGCTCCTAGCTTCTTTGTTTTCATCCTTTTATCTTTAAGCTTGCCAACAAGACCATGAAAGCTCTCAGAGAGACCGACAGAGATGACGTTTAAGCCTTGCTCAAATTCTTAGCCACAGACTCGGATCAGAAATACGGGGCTGTGGGTATCGTCAAGACGATGACCGGATTCGACTATAAGGAAAAAAGCTGAAAGAAGAGAACCTCGTTGACTTATTCAAAGAGCCCCAGGAACCAGGGCCGACAGATTCCTCTACGATAAAGACAATCATCATCCCTTACAGACGTGACAATACTGGCGACCAGGTTGATATATGCCTCAAAGGGAATGTTTTTGACGACTTAGCGCGACAGATGCGACTAGATATGTGTGCTATAGGTTGCTACGCACGGAATGAGACCAGATTCTTCCAGCTCGATGGTACGGTGGGGAATACATCGGGTGTCACTGCGACCGTGACGTCTTGTTTCATGTGGACTTCATATCACAGAGTTCTTTGGACCTCCCAACAAAACTTGCGCCTTGGAACATACGTTCAGAGATGTTTAGTTTTCGACCCATCCTTCACCAAAGAACCAAATTTCTTAAACCATCAACCATGGTTATCCGTGCTAAATACAGTAGTACAAAACTCACCTTCAGCCCTTAGCCTACCATTCGCGCTAGCTGTTGATACATCGATGTTCCTTAGAAAAGTCCCTCTCCCTCACCTCCATACACAAGTGAGAGAAGTCGAGAAGAAAACGGGCCATGGATGGGTGGAACATCTAGGAGCGGACCACTTCGAGGAGGACAGAGGCGACATACGATTCCTGACAGCCGGGCTTGCAAATAACCTCTATGACGTGCTGTTTTTATTCAGAAGACTGGACGGACTCTGTCATGGCGCTACCCTGGCGGCTGCCCAGGCTCTGCTCAGCAGCTGCCCTGACGGCTTTGGTCAGGTGGATCTACTACAGCTTATTTGAAGGCTTTCACTCATTTCCTTTCTTTCCTTTCTTTCCTTCCTTTTACTCTTCATAGTAGTATTTCGTCAATACAGTCAAGATTCCTTTGCGTGCCTTGCCCCGATCATTGGTCTTACTGTGCCGAGACACACACAACAAAACGCGCAGAATATCAATGGCGTTTCACTGGCAGAATCCCAGAACGGGGTGTTAGGGGACCTACAATCTTACCACGTACAACCAACTGTGGAAAATATCCACAACAGTTCGGGATCTAGACGACGGCTGAGAGATAGATTCGCGGCTTTGAGAACAAGGAGGAACACAACCAACGGGGCACCGGTGGAGGTGGAACTCACAGAGTTACCACCTGTTAACAACAGGGGGCAAGGCGGGCAGTGACAGATGGTAATTTTAATTGGCTTGGTCAGACACCAAGGTAGGAGGAGTAGTACAAGTCTTTAAACCGCACAACTTCCCCATTCTCCAGGCTCTCAGCTCCGGACCATCAATGCGACAACTTAACCCAGGGAGTATCACACCGCATGACAGCCTCGTGGAATCAACCTTTTCAACGCTTTCTTCAACAAGCCATTCCGGCCACAACTCCCTCAGCCGGGCTTCGTACGCTTTCCGCAGCTGAGTGGCCTCGTACTCCATTCTGTGCTCCTAGTACAGGCCATCTTTCCCTGCCCTCCACTCCGGCTGGATCTCTCCGGTCGTGGCGGCGGCAGGCTCGCCACACACGTCGTCCGCATCCCCATACCCATCAATCTGCGGCTCCTCCTCCCGGACCTCCTCGTCAAGGAACTTGGGGACCTCGGTGAATATCCACAGTGGCATGGCCGACACACATTCCCAGTCCAGAACAGCCGGAATCTTGCCGTCTTCATCTACCAAAATGTTTCCCAAATGGAGGTCGTCATGATAAAGCCCCGTGATCTCTGGCTCCGTCTCTCCACCGGTGGGTGTGAACACCTTATCAAGCACAGAAACCAGCTTCTGCGCCGCAGAAATCCTCTCATCTGCCTCCTCTTTATCATCTTCGTCTACCTCCGGCTTCTCGAGAATCGCCTTCTGGTCAAGAAGGATGATTTGTAACTCGGTGCTCAGCCAGTCGTGGCTGGAGATAAACGGACCACGCGGGATATCGTAGTGGAGATGGTCTCCCATGAAGAACTCGTGAGAAACCAACAGGCCGGGAGCGACCCCTTCCAGCGCTCCGATGCCCCTGAATTTGCCAAACCCGGCCAACTCAGCCTGGAACGTAGCCACCTGCCTCGTCAACGCGGCCTTTTGCTCCATGGACAGAGTCCGCCATCGGTCGTGTGCAGATTGGCCATCCATGAACTCCATGAGGATCCACTCGAACCCGATCTCGTTTCATCGTTGTCTTCAAAGGCAAATACCTCTGGGATGGGGATCGTCGTGTTCGCGCGCACCCAGCGCAGTGTGGCTACCTCGGCGCGTGTTTTATGGCGGGGGTAAACGGGGAGCGTGACGCGCATTATGAGGCGGCGTTCAGGAGACTTGATCACGTAGAGTTTGTTGAATGTGCCGGATGCGTGGAAGGTCACGGTACAGTGCTCTTTGGCGGAGATGGAAAGGTGCTGCCGGCACACGCGTTCGATTGCGGGACGAGGGAGAAGAGGATTTCTTGCCATATGAGGCCATCTTGCGCCGGCGGTGTAGTGGTCATGATTGGTTTTGTCTTTTGGTGGTTTGACGTAGTGGGTGCAATTGCTTGTGTTGGCGGGCTTTAAGTAGGTGGCGCAGCGGCGGTGGTACATGCCCGCCCCGCATGCAAAGGTACGAGGTGTTTGCTGGTGCGCGTATCACGCATCGCGAGGTTGGGACTTGGTGTTTTTGTCTGAACACGTGATCTTGGCCTTTCATCACAACGATGGGACATGGTGTTTTGCATCTCAACGGGTGATATTCGATAACTCGGCATTTTGCGCGTGTCAATCGGGATAGCTACGTACCTGTATGTAAGATGATGAAATACATATAGACAGAACTCAGCATGTGCGTCAACCCACCGATCAATGGATACCAACATCAATGTGCAGGCGTGAGGCCCAAAACTTCGTGCTATGATCTTTTCAGCCAGAGACGTGCCAGGCTCACTTTCTTTCCACGCAGGTTAACTAGGCACGATTGGTACGTGCAGGCAGGTGAGATGATCAAATACATGGTGAGATGCAATGTCATTGAATAGATCTATTCATATAACAGTTTTTAGCCTGAGGCAGGTGAGACCAAGGACTTAAGGGTCGGGCAGCTCAGGGACAGGGCGAAGAGCGGGGATAATAGACACGTGACGCGAACAGCCGAGGAAGAGCAGAGGGTGCCAACATATTCGAGCCGAAATGGACGGGTCCATGGGACATCATTGAGAGGACGTCTCTGGTTTCGGTGAAGATATTAGATCCCGTCACAACTCACAAGGAAGAAGGCATGAAAATACATATAAATGTACTGAAACAATATGTGATGAGGGACCAGCCGGTGGATGGAGGTAGCATGATGGCACAGCATATGGAAGAGAAGAACGGGCACCAAGAAAAAGAGGGAGTTGAATGGAACAAACTGATCGAGGTAGATTCCCCGACAGAGTTCCCATACATCTAAGTAGGTAGTCAAGAAGGGTTCAATTGCAAGGCAAAACACAGGAGAAATGAGTGACGATTGGTGGTTGTTATTGTTGCTTTGTCAAGTTCTAGCTAACCGGGCTTTCATGATGCGGTGACGCACATGCTTCATTTCGAGGCATGGAGTCGACAAGGTCGTCTGAGTCTCTTTATTCCAGTCGTTGAGTGGAAGTATGTCTTCTCTCAGATAACACGGTGCCACGAGCATGTGGCAGTGGTAGTAACTGTGCTACATGACCATGACCCCTGATCCAGAGTCTTTTCGTTTTTACCGCCTTAGGAACTGTATGACATGACCAAAGCCCCTGATCCAGAATCTCCATGTCTTGATCTGTTGGATAACTGTGATCAAGCCTCTTACCTTTTGCTGCAGATCATGCCTATCAAGTCGCCGCCGCCATCGTGACATAAACACACCTAGCGATATCCCTGGCCCTATCTCATCTCCCTCACCGAGAATAAACGGAACTCAAGCTCTGACCCCACCTCAGGGAACTTGATTTATTTTATCTTCAGGCAATACGTAAAAGGGGAGGGTCTGAACCCAGTACTGGGTATCCCGTCTTCGCGTGGATAATCACGGACAGAAATTGCCACACAACCACGCCAAAGCCATTTAGCCAGAAACTGGCTTATCCGACTCTTTTCGATATCTGGTCTAGTCATTGGAGGTCGTGCAGGTCGCCAACGACGCCAAGTTCCTAGGTGGACTTCCCCAACAACCTGGAAACGAAGAGCCATCGCATGTTTGAGTGGTGAGGGAGCATTCGCTAGATGGCGCAAACAGGGATCGGACTTTGTCGTGGAGACTCCGACTTGTTGTACAGCGGCCGTATCCTCTCGTCGGCCTTGATCTTCGACAGATTACCTATCAGTCGGCGTCAAATTGAAAAAAGTCGGCGCCGCCTCCGCCAACCATTTCGGCTCGATGGTCGTCGTCGTCGTGCAGTGCATGTACTCTCGCATCGTCAACACAACTGCGCGTAGATAGTAGATTAAGGTACCCACTTGCCTGCTTCTCACACAGCACCGAGCTTGGGGGCAAGTACACCGGCGTGCGTTCGGTCAGCGCCTTGTGTCTTCTTATGATTCTTCGGACTTCCTTCTGGGTTCTATGCTCTGCTGAAGACCAGACGGACATAAGACAGCCGAAGATTGTCGCAGGTTAATTGAAGCGGCTGCAATCCCTATGGTAAAAATTGTACGGTTGCAATCGCCACAGCGGTACGAAGTAGCCCTAAAGGGTGATGGAGGATGCAATAGATGGCCGCGGCCCGCGGGGTAGGTAGGTCGTCAGCGGCGTAATTGCTGACCCGAGAATGATGGGAAACGGCCAGCCTTGCATAGATCCGCCTAAAAATCCCCGCACCCGCCGCTGAAATCGGGTCAGCAGGCAGCCCTAGCGGACTAGCGTTACCACTTCATATATTGCAATTCCTGAGCTGAAAATGACTAGTATATAGTGGGGGGGGGCGGCGTTTCGTTTCAGCCCCAAGCCGTTTGTATCCGCGCTATTGGCTTGTCCTACATACATATGCTTGTATGATTCCATGCTTATTTCCGTCGCCATGTTGTTCCTCCAATCATCACCTCTGTTCGGAGGCTTAACTAGGTGACTCGGGGACTTAACTGCTTGGTGATCTGTCAATCAACTAATCCCATCACCCACGCGAGCTAATGTGATGCTTACAACTGCTATTTGCAGATTCTGGGCTTGGCAAGCACCTGCCACTGTAGAGAGGGGAACAAACTCATGTGTCCCGGCTTCATGCAGTGTGTTTGTGTAACCCAGACTGCAGTGCGAGAGCAATGGGATCCAAGGGTTGGGCGGAACTCGAGATATATAACGGCTTTGCCCTGAGTAGATTTGAGAAAGTTTTTTGTAAAGTGTACCAGCAGAGAACTTGCTCAAGCTGCCAGCCTCGTATCAGTCCCCGTTCTCCGTCTATAACTTGAACAGCCACAATGAAGTTCAATCCCCTCTTCACCCTCGGGCTCCTCCCCCTCGCTTCCGCTGGCTATCACCAACAACCCATCAACATCGCCACCTTCGAGGAGCAATTCATCAACTCCCTCCCCGTCAAGTCCCATAACAATGCCTCCACCATCACCCTCGTCGGCTACAAGTCCATCGCCATCGAACCCGAGCACCTCCCCCACTTCGAAAAGGACTACTACTCCAACATCTCCCTGTGGGGCAACAACCGCGTCTATGACGCCGCCAACCGCGCCATAAGGGTCTACTTCCCCGTCGAGGAAGCCCTCCTCGCCCTCGGACCCAACGGCGCGCACGTCGAGGCCGACCAGCTCGGCCAGGTCCCCTGCAACCACCCGGAGGCACACCTCCCCAAGGTCGGCCAAGCGCTGCACGTGATTGGCCGCAGGAGAACCGACCACGTCTCGGGCGTCGAGGGAAATGTTGTCAGGGACGGCATCATCTATCTCGCCGAGCCGGCCAAGCCCGTGCGCCACGTCGGTCGCGCCATCGTCTACGACTTTGGCGCCAAGGGGCTGCACTCGCACGACGAACGTGACGGACACCACCCGCACAAGCGCGCGGAAGCCAAGAAGGGGTGTCTGGAGAACCACAACGGCAAGAACTGCTCCAAGACCTACGGCATCAGCAAGGGCCGTTGCACCATGAACACAAAGGTGTGCATGGACTACAACGGTATCGTGACCGACTGCGTGAACCACTCTTCCGGGTGGAAGAAGTACAGAAACTTTGTGGAGAGTGATTGTGATTATTCGTTGGGCGCGGGCCATTGCTGGAACGAGCTTATGTGAGACTATTCATAACGAATGATGCGTAACGAATCATGTGCATTTGAGAGGGGGTGGGTGGGTGAGAATCTTGGGAAAATCGGGCCGTGGGCCGTGGGCCTCAGGTATTATCCGCAAGGAAACTGATTGAGCAAGTGGCCAGACGCCGTATGGGAGGAGTGTAACATAGGTAAACACGGGTGTATATAGTAAAGAACATTGAAGCATTCTCAATGATTGGTTTCGTCTTTCGTATTACCCTGATATGAGTACCGCTGTCTAAATCTCCCTTCATGCATCAATCTGATCCAAAATAAACCGGCCAGCCACAGCCCTCCCTCCACCCGCCTGATGACAGATATCAGCCAGCTTCTTTGCGTTCTCAGCATAGACAGACCATCGTCCGCCGACGACAACATCGATCAACACGTCTCCTAGTTGTTTCCCGTCACACATTTGATCGATATGGCCCTGGTTACCCCACCGACCAATACCCAAAAGCTCTGCTCGGCGGGCAAAGTCGTACGTGTCCATCCACAATGGGAGAACCACTTGGGGGATCCCAGCCCTAGAATGATAAACATCGGTCAGCAGAGTTCATTGGCACCAGTGTGAGAAGGTGAGAGCCCACGAGACAGTCTCCATAAAAGAGTTCGCACCTCCATGGTGCACAGCGCATACTACCCTTCCGGATTCCAGAACAGCCGTCGGCTCGGCCTCGATCCACTCGACAATCTTGACGATTTCCTGGTATATCTCGTTGCCCAAAATCTTTCTGACCGCCATCCACGGCCCCTGAAAATCGGAGTCAGACAACAACAACAATGATGTCATCTCTTTGTCTTTTTCCATGTCTTGCTTCTTCATTCTCCCGCCATGGGTGCTCAGCTTCCACAAAACCTGCAACCCTTCCAGGCGTTTATCTCTCCACAACACACTCCGCACATGGTCCAGGAGGATCCTCACACCCTTCGCCATTTCCGCGGAAAATGTCTCGTTGAAATAAAGATGTGTGCCCAGGTTGATGTACACCGTCGGACCACGGTGCAGCCACTCCGCCAGGGCTGGATCTGCCTCTCCGATGGGGATTGCGGGGCGAAGTAGAGGTCCACAAGGGATGATATGGCTTGGGATTACTTTCAGGGGGAACTCGATCTCGGAAAGGTTCGCTACGAGGAACTTTGTTTTGAGCACGTGCGGTCGTAGGCTAAGGTCGCTCAGGGTCGTGAGGATTGCGCCGGGGTAGTGTTGGGAGACTCGTGACTGGATCTCGCCACGGTGGGCATCGAAGGCTGCGGCGAGGAGGAGGGAGAGGAGGATTAGGAACATGTTTTGTGGGATAAGGTGCGGTGGGAGGGGGTATGTGTGAGGTGTTCCCGTGCTGGGCATTTCCAGTGTTAGAAAACTGCTTATATTCGTTTCCCTTGTGTCGTGAAAAAATGAAGAGGGGGAACCTACCAGGGATATTTCCACAGTGCCTCTCCATTCGGTTGGAAGGGCATGGCAAAGTCTTTGATGGTATTGGGTGAGAGGATCAGAAATTTGGCATTGATGTAGCGCAGGGCTGTCACCGCTGGCGAAAAGACAGGGTCCGCAGCCACCACGTCAGGCCGTACACGGTGGACAATGTCGATGACTGACTGCATGATCTGCACAAATTCATCCCCGGTCCAAGGCAGGGTAACCTTGAGGAGAACAGCCATCCGGCGAATGGCATCCAGAAGATGGTGGTTTTTAAGGCGCCCTCGCTCGGTGTCGAGTTCTGGCCGGGACCATGCTGATACCATATCTATTCCGTTGATAGTGTGAAAGATTATGGAGCGGGACCGCAGGGCGGTCAGGTTGTTTGTTCGCTGCGCATGGCTGGAGATCTGGTCGACAAAACTCTTGATGGGAGAAAAGGAGGCGAAGTGGACTTCAACATCTTCGTCGGAGAGAGTGAGAAGGGCGTAGCTTGTGGCGAGGAAGACGTTAGCTTGGCCATGCTCAGAGTTGGTGAGGAGGAGAACTCTTTTGGGGGGCGAGAGAGAGCCCATCTTGCAAGATGGGTGCATGAAACAGACCAAGGTGCAGCAGCGATGCAGCTGGAAATCTTGGCACTCACCATGATATCCGAGTCCACCAGCAGAATAAATACCCACATGAGAAAGCTGACGTAGTTTAGCTGGTACTCAAGGCCACGAGTAACAATAAGTCCAGGAGTCAAAGAAGCAGGCTCCTCCCTGTCGGGTCAAATTCTCTCATGATATCGAGCCTTACCGGATCCATATCCGTCGACATGGTCTTTCCGTTCCGCCCTCGGCAAGTTCCAGGTAAAAGACCGATACCACCTCAACAAGCTTTTGATGACCCAAGCGAGCCGTCCAGGTGTTGATGCAATGGACTTTTGCCAAGGCAGCCGCGCTGCAGACACTACGGGAAGGAAAATGCTTGTATGCGTGGCCTCTCGACCTGATTGGAGGAGCTGAACGGGCCGTAAATGATATTGCAACTTCTCGCGAGTTGCGTCATGGTCAGAAATCTGGCTAAATGGTCTGTGCCGGTGTTGCTCGCCGTGATCGCCCATCGAGAGACGGGATTCTGGGTTCACCCAGTCCGCTGTTGCATATTGCCTGAAAATGAAACAAGCATTTTTTGTTCCACAGGGCTGGACGAGAAGATTAACTTCCATTTGTTCTCGGCGAGGTGTTCCGAGGCTGTAGGAGGTCCAGAACATGGTATCGAACGCCAAGTATAACGCTCACGTTGTCATATCGTCATCTAAGGGAAGCGACACCGGAATCTGGGGTAGATATAGAAGTGTTCAGTTGTATCACTAGGTTTTCTTTGCAGCGGGAAGAAGGTGGGGATGAGAGTCGCTTAACCTTTGGTTCCCGTCCTTGCTCTTATTTTTTCTCTTTCGGAACGAGTCAAAACGTGGGGCAAGATATCGATAGCGCTCTTTGGGAGTGATACAGGTTACAGAAAATCAACATATATGCATTTTTTTGCAGACTAGAACCTCCTCAGGGAAAACATCTAACCAGGACTATTGACCGTCTTTTTCAACGCAAGACAATACTGGCCTGTTCTGGTGTGATTTTCAAAGTGTTGCGGCGCTAAAGGGAGTCGAGTCGAGAGATAAGCCAACCCGAGCAAATCGTCGTACCACTTTTGGCGCAACTGCCCAGATTTCTCTCGTCTCATAAAACACCAACTGGCAGTGGGTAATATCTCGACGTATGACACGCCATGAAATTTTGTCTCACCTGCACGAAGTGCTAGTCCATCACGACGCACTGGTCGCCGTCCACAACTCACTTGGCACGGGGTTCTGTCCTACCCTCGGCCACCAAGGATATTTCATGGGAAAAAAAAGATAATTGCGCTTGATTTGGCTTGCATTGGGTTAGGCATTAGTGCTGCCGGGCTCGTGTGACATGAAAAGAACACCCTTTTCCTTGATTTCTCTCTCATGTTTGTGAATTCCTGACGTTTTTAAGACATGTTTTCTGTGATCAAACTCTCGCACTTGAAGATGACGATGTTCCCTTTATTTATCTCATCTCTTTCCCCCGTGAGTTTCTTCAAGATTGCGCTGTGGCAGCACAAGACAAACGGACACTGAGCTCTGTAGCTCTGTTGAACAGCTAAGCAGCAGCATTAATCTATTTGGATGCCCAACCCCTCATCACTTTGACCTCGTCATTCTTTCATCTCACTTGATAAAGTGAAACTTTTTGTTCCTCACTCCAGCATTCGACTAGAATTACCTTGTTATCACCACAGTCTTTACCGCGCTGAACTTTGATATCAAAGGTTTCTTGGATTCATCGAACAACACAACAAAGGGATGTTTTGGACTCTAGAACAAGTGTACCGTCTCCTCTAAAAACTTGGGAAAGGAGAAGCGAATATCACAATGCCAGCCTACGAACCAAACAGAACCCACGAGGCAACCGAGCCCTGGACAAACTTCATCAACAAGCGCGATCCCGCTTCAAATCTGGTCGTCGCACCTAAAGAGGACCCCAACCACGTATATTCCTATCACTACTACCATCCCATGGCCGGTACCACCAGGACACATCAGTCAAGTCATCATGTGCAATCCTACTACCACGGCCAGCAGCACGATCCCTCTGGTGGAGAAGGTATGAGCGCACAGAAGCGATCATCATCATCATCATCATCATCATCATCTGCATGGCAGTACCAATACGAGAAAGCCAAGCCTCAGTGGCAGGAGGAGCCGGGCGGGAAGCCAAGGGTCGTCCAGAGATGATTCCTCTTTCATTGGTATCTTCTGTTCTGGTTCGGAGTTGGGGGAAATTGAAGTCGCCGTGCAAAATTCGAACCGGCGAAGCGACAAGATTCAGACTTGGGCTTATTGGAGGCTAGTCTCATGCTATAGAAAAGTTGTCTTGTTCGGGCGGGCATTGCGGTGCTTTCATTACGAACAAAAGAAGAGAGGGATGAACATGCATGTGCTTAGTATAGCTGTTTGGTGTGGTCAGCGTATTCCCTTAGGCGGTCAGGTCGGTTGCTTTCGTCTCCCACTTATGGGGAAAGCGACAAGGTTCGAGTTTGAGTACCGATGTAATCGATACGAAGTAAGGTATCGATACAGTTTTATCCAATATTTCTTTAAACCCATGCCTAATTTTGATACACGGAGGTAACCACCTCACCAGTGACACTTTGTTCCACAAGCAAAAAGCTTCTTCTGGCGACTATACCAGCCATTCTTGACAAAACCCAAACAGGTAAGCCTATTTACACCAAATACCTAAACCCAGACTTTAACCGCGTCACATCAACATCGCCCGCCATACGTTCTGTCTTAACCGTCTGCTCGGCGACATCTGGCCTTGTCTCCCAGGTGGCCGCATCTTCTTCGCCTCGTTGGATCTTCTTGTTTAAGTTCACCAGCATCACTCTGAAAATCCAGCAGCCGACTATAGTGATGCCGAACATGGCGGTAACAATACCGTAGCTCTTGCGATATCCGTTTTCTTTGAGATCCCAGACGTACATACCAGCGACATTACCCAGTTGGCTGAAGGCATTGACCATTGCAAGGGCGACAGCGCGTTTTGCTGGGGGTCTGGGGAAGGAGGAGCTGATCCAGGAGTAAAAGACGATGAAACTGTTTTGCTTGTTAGTGACTGCTTGTTGGAGATTAGTGAGATGGACGGAACGTACCCAGCATAGGAGCTTGCTTGTAAGAAAAGCGCAACGTATCGAGCAGCCGTGTTGAGCGTGGACATGCAAATAACGAACCCAACCAGACCGACGATGATGGGGCCGGTAATATGAAAGAACTTCTCCTGCGTCCGATCCGAGTGCCAGGCATTTACCAGCGAAAAGGCGCAAGCAAATGCCCAGGGGGGAGCGCTCATTAAGAGAGTAGGGACGTAGCCGAATCCGAGTGTCTCCGTCAATGTCGGCTGTTACTGGTATGAGCAACCGTTCCCCACGGTGAAAAAGGGACAATGAGGAAAGATGAAGTACTCACAAAGAAAGCATTAAACGACAAACCAACCACGTACGCCGTAAACGTCAACATCAATACATAGACCTTCCAGTCCTTGACGACCATAATCAACCCATCAAACACCCCTTGATCTTTGGAATCCTCATCCGCCTCGCCCACGTCCTCCGTCATTCTCAGCTGGGCGACAAACAATTCCTCCTCCGTAAACCCCCTCGTGTTAGTAGGAAGATCCGGCAGGATGAAGGCGGCAGAGATAGCCACGGCCATGGTGAACGCGCCCTCGATCCAGAACAACCACCTCCACGCTGCGTGCCCTAGCACGCCCTGCATATTCGATAACACACCCGCGGCAATCAGCGCAGAAAACGCATTGCTAATCAAATTTCCGCAAAACAGAATGGCATTTCTCAGAGCCAATTCCTTGCGGGTGTACCATTTCGATAGAATCAACAGAGCACCTGGCAAGAAAGCAGCTTCGACGAATCCCAGCAAGAAACGGATGGCTATCATCCCTCCAAAGTTCTTGACATTGCCCGTCAGGGTAGAAATAAGACCCCACACGAGCATGACAAGAGAAATGTAGAGAGAAGGACGTTGAATGCGGTTGATGAGGATGTTGGAGGGGACCTGCATGAGGATGTACCCCACATACAAAATCGACAAACAAGTTGCATATTGCTGGTTGTCGAGCGACAAATCGTCTTGAAGTCCCTTGAGGCGGGCAGCGCCGATGTTGTTTCTGTCGAGATAGTTCATGATGTAGATCAGCACAAAAAGGGCGCAGCGAGTGTCGAGCTTGCGTTTTAGGGTTTTCTCGACGAGGGCGCGGCGGGAAGGGTCCATGATGCTGTTGGGTTGGGGGGAGGAGGTGGCCGATTGGGCATTGTCAATGTGGTCGCCTGTGGGCTTGCGGTCGCGGTCGTCGTCGGAGGTGGAGGAGGGACTGGGACTGGCCCTTGCTTGGACGACATCCAAGCCGCTTCCGGTACCGGGACCGGTGGGCGGTGGTGGTGATGGCTTCATCTTGGTGTTGGTTGGTCAGTTCTAGAGATGCGGTGAAACATCCATCCAATGCAGTGCAATCCGAGGCAAAGTAATTTTCCAAGGCACGACAGGACAAATGACCTGGAAAAGCGGGAGGGCGACGAGAATTAAGGAAGGAAGGAAGTCACGAGGGGTGGCATTCCAATTGTTACTGGGTTTTTAAAATGTGACTGCTATATACACATGACCTGCCTGTCCAACTCCCGAGCCAACGTCAGGCGGATGAACGTTAGGTATAGTCAATCCATTGCCCCTCTTGCCCTCGCTTGCTTCCAACCAAGTACCAGTTTCCAGTTTTCTGACTCCATTTTTCCCTAATGACTGGAACAGCGCGGGAATACCAGATCGCGGGGTGGGAAAGTGAAAGAGAAGAAAAATCGCTCTTGCGGGGAGGCGACCTAGTCCAGCAAGTTGGGAGCGTTGCACGTAATCCTGGCCTGGCACATTTTCCGGTGTCATTCGTGATGTAATCCGTGCAACGTTAGATGCCTGTAGGGCCGAAAGAAAAACTTCCCTCAACCCTGTTTTTGTGTTCTCTATCAGCTCGTTTGGCTCGCGCGACGAGATGGCTGCAACCATCCTTTCCCCACAACGTTTTAAACCCGCGACCTGTTTAGGAAAGTGACCGGGGAAAAGAGTATCAAGACCAATAAAGTGTGGCGACGATCTCCCCGGAAAGAAAATGTTTGAAAAAAGGCGGTCAATTGATGAGTGCCTCGGTCAGGCAAAACATTCAGCCAGTTTTTGGTTTAAAAGTTTGGTTGAAGGGTTTGGGCAAGTGACAGTCCTTTCCGAGGCAAGATCAGCGCTTAGGTATCTCCGTCAGTGATCCTGCTCTTCGATGCCAAGACATGTCGTCGGGAGGAGCCGAAGCTTGACAGCTGCCAAGCTGGAAGGCGTTCTTGGGTGTTGTCTTGGTTTTTTTGTTACCCCTTTTTGATTTTGTTTAGTCTCGCGTGGTCGACGGGTGAACCAAATAACTCCGGGAGATGGTCCGCTGTTGAACGTGATACGCCGGTAGAGATAGAGAAACGTTGTCGGACAAGCACGTTCAGAACGGTCTAGAAGGTTGCACTGAATGAGTGATCTTGTGATAGGCATCTTTTATTTTGATCTCAGCTGTGTTCGTAATATCCAACGAAAATGCAGAAATGCAAGCTGATTTCTAGAAGTTCTGCCAACCATCTTGTTATGCCCCTTCTATCATCCTCTCCTAAACAACACCCTTCCAAACGCCAGAATGCGGCTTATTTCTTTATATAAAAGCAGCGAAAAGCCCGACGAAGAGCATAGCAGCAGTGACACGGGTCGCGCTGCCACCTGAACCAGCCGGCTTCTCCTGCGCAGAGTTACCAGCGCCATTGTTGTTTCCATTTCCACCCTCGGAGCCGGAGCCAGAGCCAGAACCACCAGGCGCCGTGCTGAGGCTCTTCTGGGAGACCTCATCGATAAGAAGTACGTCCAGCGCGGACAAAGCATTCAAAGTGCCGGGAATTTTGCCCTCTCCGTCATCACCCTCCTCTGCCCAGGTGAACCCGCAGCGACGGCCGTTGTCACCACCAGTGCAGGTCTTGACCGCAGCCTCGGCGTTGGTCTTGAAAGCCTCGGTAAGGTCATCGTGGAGGAAGGGCGCAAGCTGGGCCACATTGGCAAAGGCGCGAAGAAAGATGCCTTTGAAGAAGACCATATCGGGGGTGCAGGTCGAGCGCAACTCGCAGGCTACCTCGATATGGACACCCTTTTGGAGAAAAACGTCGAGAGTGCGGTTGGTCATGGCGATCAGGCGGTCGCGCCAGCGAGTCTGCTCCTCGCCCGTGGTGGAGTTGTACAGATGCGCGGCACCCTCCAACAGGACAGCAGGAGTGTAAGAGAATTGCACCCTGTTGATGTCGGTGCAGTTCTTCTGAACGTGGGCGCCGTCGTACACGTTATTCTTGGCGTCAATGTAGCCGACTTCTGTCAGCCAGTCCCAGCTGCGCTCGGCGATCTCGCCATACGTTTCATTGCCAGTGAACCGAGCGAGACGGCCGCCGAGGTTAATGTAGACGGCAGTCGACAGGGCGTTTTTGTAGTCATAACCCATATTGGTGGGAGGGATTTGCCAACGGAAACCGCCGTCGCATGTAAAGTCGTCCCAACGCTGTTCCTTTGACCTGAAGACGTTCACAGCGTAGTCGACCCAGCTCAGGTTATCATTGGAATTAGGCAAGTCCAACTCAGCCGCCAGCATTGCCGCCATGCCCCAGAAGCCATGGTCATCCTCGCCAAGAGTTGCCGTCCAGTTGGGGGCCAAAAAGTCGTTGTTTGGTCCCTTTTGGTGTAGCAAGCCCTGAGCAATGAGGTCGTTGTACTGATCATCGCCAGTGTAGCGCCAGTGGTCCATCAACGTGGACAGGAAAACAGAGCCGGTCCATGTCCAGTAGCCACTGACCATGGGGTTTCCAAGAATACCGGGTATCTCGCCGGGTTTGGTGCCATTGTACTGACCGACGGCGTCGGATGCTAGATTCTTTGCGGCTGTCTTAATTGAACCTGTCGTCGTTTCCAGTCAGTCAAGTTCGAAATGCAAAAAAACAAAAAAAAAAATAAATAAAAAATTGAAGAACCCATGAAGCCGTAGGGCGGATTCAGGGGTAAAATTCGTGGGGCAAGAATGGAACGCACTGGTAGAACTGAAATCAACCTGCAGCGCCGCCGAAACAGAGCCAATGCCAGCTGCCAACAACGGAATTGAAAAGGCGCGCATCTTTGAACTAGAAATATATCAAACGAGTGACGAAAACGAGTGTTGTGAAGTTTCAGGAAAATATCCAAAAGAAGAAACGAACTGTGAAATTAATGTAACTGGGAAAATCCGCTTTTTGAAGAACCGAATGACTTTCGGAATCCGTGCCGGTCAAAACCAGAAGGATTTCCATCTCTTGGAATTGTCTTGGTACCGTAATATTCGCTGGGATCTGGTGGTAAATTTCAGTTGTTGCCTGTTTGCTGTGGAGAACAGGGTAAGCTCCGGACTTAGCGGCGGAGCTACGCTTGGCGCACGTCGTCCCGGGTAGTCGCATTGCCTGTAATTTCACGAGAACCAAGCATCGTCGTGACTCGAGATCAGATGTTACAACATGACGCATATCTTCACAACACCACGTTATCAGATGATAAAACATCATGACTTTCAGAAGCCGTACTTCTTTACTCTCACGATGGAACCAAGGAAGGCCAACTGGGTAATAACAACAGGAAAAGCTATGCAAAGGGAAGTTGAAGTCTCTCCAATTTCACCTAGTCAAGCGCGGCGTTCGTGTCCAAGTTTGCTGACAGTTACGAGGTAGTATTTTTTCACCTCATTGGTCGAGGAGACCGTCTCTGCCCCCCACTATTGATGCCAATTGAGATTCTTGGGGTGGGCTGAGAATTGCGGGCAAAATGAGGGGAAGGTCTACGGGCATCTCGATCACCACTGCCTCGATGCAGTCTCAATCTTTATCAACAACGGTGTGTTGATTTGCGCACTGGAAACATTCACCATGACATGTCGTCCTATCGATCCGTACCTCGAATAGCCTGAGGAGCAATGGCAGATCCGCTCAGCACCGGAGCCGGTGTTGTAGGAATCGTATCGCTTGGGATCCAAGTATGCCACGGACTCTTGCAGTATTACGCGTCATGGAAAGACAGTTCAAGGAATATTAAATGCATGGTGTCATCCCTTGAATCTTTGAGCTTGACATTGAAGCAGCTTGGACTGATGCTGTCCGATACGAGCTTACCCCAGCCTGCAGCCCAGAATGCGGCATTCAATGTTCAGAGCTGCAAGGTTGCTCTCGGAGAACTGGAGGAGGAGCTTGAACGGGTAAAGCGCTACACACCACCTCACGGAGACAGCAAGCTTGATCTGCTGGAGAAGCTGCACCGTCATAGCCGCGGCTTATTGTATCCCTTCAAGGAGGGGACGATTCGCAACCTCCAGGATTCGCTCGACCATACCATCGACAACTTGAGCCTGGCCACACAAGCCCTTCAAATCTCTACCACACCCTTGTACCTGAGCAAGCTGGACCTCCTTGCAGACCGGTTCTCCGATGTCAAACTGGGCATTGAAACCTTGGTGCGATATCGGGAAGACGAGCACACCGAGGCAATCATACGATGGTTTTCAAGATTGAGACCAAGGGTCAAACATAAGGAGATCACACAGCAATATCACCCCAATACTTGCAGTACTTTCTTTCAGAGCCAAGAGTTCCTGGATTGGCTGGACCAGAAATCAAGTACCCTTTGGTGTTTCGGAAATCCAGGCTCGGGCAAGACTGTCCTCACCTCTGCCATTGTTGACGTGCTGGAAAAAAGACTTCGGGCGCCGACCATTGGGATCGCGTTTGCGTACTGTGCATACGCCGACCGGAAGGTCCAGACCTTTGAAGAGCTCGTTGGCAGTCTGGTCCAACAGCTCATTCGCAGAACTGGCGTCTTTCCCAAATCCGCTCGCACGCTGCATGATGACCACCACATGGAAGGGGGTCCCGATCGGCCAGGAGTCATCCAAGTACTGGGAGATGTTTTATCACAGCTGGACAGGACATTCGTGATTATTGACGCCTTGGACGAGTGCGATACTGAGGTCAAAGTCGCCAGGACTCTTGTCACCGAGCTTGGAAGGTTCCACGGGAGCCTCACATGTCTTTTCACTTCTAGGGATATCCCGCTCATCCGGAGCCTCATGTCTCATGCACGGTACATTGAAATACAAGCGGATGAAGCCGATATCCGTTCCTTCCTCGACGCAAATATCCAAGACGACGAGCACTTGATACGCTTGTGCGCACAAGCTCCCGACCTCCGCTCCGAGATCCTGGACCGCATCACCGCAAACGCGGGTGGAATGTCAGTATTTACCCTCACCCCCGTCACTAGAAGAGTACTTACATCCCCAGGTTCCTCTTGGCTCGCCTTCATTTTCAATCAGTAGCGTCGAAGCTCAACCTCCGAAAAGTGAGAAAAGCTCTGGATACTTTGCCCGGAAGTCTCGAAAGAACCTACGATAATGCCCTGGACCGCATAAAACATGGACAGGATACGGACCGCTTCGAGCTGGCAATGAGGCTTCTCGCTTGGCTCGCGCTCGCCTTCGAACCGTTATCGGTTGAAACCATCCAACATGCATTGGCAGCCACGGAACTCGTTCTGGACGATGCAGAGATCGATTTGGAGGATCTGTACTCTGAAGATGTGCTTCTCAATATTTGTGCCGGTATTGTAGTCTTTGAGAGTACCGGATACAAGAAAAGGAGACTGGCCCGTTTCGTCCACCACAGCGCCGAGGAGTATTTTGAACGTCATAGACATCGGTTGTTTCCCAACGGTGATGGCCATATCACCAGGTCATGCCTTGCGTACATTACCTTGAGCTTCACCACAGTCACTGGTTGTACATCAGCTACGGTCATTGAGCAGACGAGCTCTTGCTATTGTTTGCTTCCATACGCAGCGCGGTTCTGGTTTCGACATGGAGAACGAGACTCTGTACACCATGCCTTGACTGGGATACAGAAATTCATGGAGAGTCCAGGAATCGCCGAATGGCTATTCGAAATGTGGGAGGAGGCAATGTGGCCGCAACCACCCTTCCTCCGAGGGGATATCGAGGAACGGCCGCCATTGCTCCTCGCCTGTATGACTGGTCTCGCCCAAACCGCACACCTGTTACTGAAAGCAGGTGCCGACCCAGAAAGTACATCCGTTGCGGCTTCCATGACGTCGCTTCACTATGCGGCACGGAATGGCCATCTCGAAGTAACCAAGCTCTTGGTCTCTTTCCATGCAGATATTCATGCATGGGACTTCAAGATGAGAACACCTTTACATCACGCCATTGAATCTGGACACTGCGATGTAGCCAACTACCTCGTTCAACGTGGAGCAGATGTCGACTTGCCAGACGGGGTGGGCAAGACTCCGTTAGCTGTGGCAGCTAGAGCAGGAAACATCCACACTGTCCGACTACTTCTCGAGGCCGGGGCAGATGTCACCATCAAAGATGCCTCAGGGTGGACATTTCTACATTGGGCTATTTGGGAGGAATCAGAGGAGCGTCAAACTTTAGCTGTGATCCAAGAATTACTGGATGCAGGTGCCAAGGTGGATGAGCCTGACTCGCTGGGCAAGACACCCTTGCATCACGCAGTTAACGCCGGGCTGAGGCCTGTCGTTGAGAGATTGATTGCCTCTGGCGCCAATGTCAACGCTGCGACCGATCTCAATAAACGAACCGTGCTCCACTATGCTGTCCTGGGGCGTGATCCGGATCCCGATCTATTCCAGTATTTATTGGACGCCGGGGCAGATGCACGTGCGGTGGATGTCTACGAAGAGACTGCTGTCGAACGCGTCGTCATCAAGAGAGCTCATCTCACTCGTCTTAAAACGTGGAATGGGATCCTGCAAGGTCTAGGAGCCGACGTGTCATCTTGGAACAGCACATCTACCGCCGCTAAGCATGTAACGGCGCCACAACTACACCGTCCTGGCATGCCTACGACGAAAACTAGAATCTGGGACGTCATTTGAAGCTGACTTATTAGGACGTTTGTATGCCGATCAACAGGTTGAAACACTCGGCGAGGATGAATCGGTGATCTTTGTCACCTCTTTCCTTAGAGAAGTGTATAGATACCATCAAGAAAGAAGCTACCACCACGCCGTGAGAAGGCGCTTGTTGCCCTCACCTGTGGTGGCTCATGGTCTCTATTTCAGATTCCCGTCACCATCCGCCACGAAATCCGAAAAACTAGAGATAAGGAACATCCAGCCACCCGCTACGTAAGTTTTCAAGTACGCGTATCATCAACTTATCGCCGCTCTTCATCTGTTGCAGCAAGCTGCGCAGAGAATTCCAACAGGAACGAACTTATCACCCTCCTAAATTGCGCAACATCCTTCGACAAGTTGTTCCTCGAGAACTTATGCCTGTTCCACACAGACTTGGCCTCTTCATTTTCATCCAGACACGTCAAGCATGCCACAACAACCTTTGCATACCGCTCACCCATTGTCTTGGGCAAGTCTTGTTCTGCAATTTCTACAAGAGTCCTCTTGACAAGGCCAGCCTTGTCGTTATCCCACTTGCGACGCTTGATGTCGGGAATCTTTGCGATGAGCCTCTCGGCTGGGGTAACCTTCCTATCATTCCAACTTGCCAACGGTTTCCACAATCCGATTTCCAACAGGCATACTCCCATACTATAGATGTCATGTCCCATGTTGGGTTTCCAACGACGTCGCCTTGCTGTTTTGGGTGGCGATACAAGTCGTTATCCCAGTATCTTTTTAGGTTCCGCGCGGTGTCGCCGCGGAGGCAAACACGGGACCAGTAAAAGAGGTAAAGAATGCCGGAGCTCCCCGGCGGTATCTCCCCGACTGAGGCTTTGGGCATCTCTTTCTCAGTGATATGGTCTATACCGCTGTTGTCGTCGTCAATATCGCTCACATCGTAGTCCTCTCCGTTCTTGTTTTTCCGGAACCCGAATGATTTGCCGTGCCCGCGAGGCCTGGAATCGTCTCGATTCTTGCTGGCGTCACTTCTATCTCGGGTTCTTGCCTGGCGCTGGTCCTGGTCTTTGGCTCCACCGAGCAGTTTTCCTGTCAACCTCCTTACTATATTTTTGGTCCCGTCACGGATTGACTTCATCGTGCCGGTGCGCCTCAGAGTTGGTATGTGATCACTCTCCGTGTCTGCCTGCGTTGTCTTTGAGCCCTGGCTCTTCATTGTCACGCTGGGCGTTATGAACATGATGGTGTTGCTGCGGATAGCACAGTGTGACAAGCCCGCAGAATGGACCTTGAGCACCGCTTCAGCTAGCTGCAAAGCAAGAGAGACTCGAAAGTCAAGTGAAACACCGGAATCTTTGTTTTGGATCAACTGTCGAAGAGTTTGTATATCCTTGGAATTTTCGGGGAGGAGGGAGATCAATCGATATTTGTCAAAACCGATGCACGGAAGGACCCCAGTCGGGACACCAGATCCCTCGGGAGGCGCCAGTGTCCACCAGAGCTTTTCTGGTGCGAGCCGAGCTTTCTTTATTGATGGCTCTTCCCTTGTTCCAATTCGATCGTCCTGTCGCCGTCTCGGGTCCTCGGGGTTTTCAGAAGATTTAGGGACATGATCGTAGTCACGGTACGACTCGACAAACACGCGTATGGTAGGATCTGTCTCTCTCCAGTCCGCCTTTGTGTGGTAGCCCAATGGGGCGTCTTCAAGGCGGGTGGCATTTTTCGAAAAGTCATAAAGCTTAAATTTCGTGCCGTCGTTGTCCGGGTTCAGTCCTGTTCGCTTCGGTGCTAATCTGCCCAAGGTCACGAGACTCTGGAGAATGTCGATGCTCTTGTTGATGTCCTCAAACGTACCCGTGACCGAATCTTTGCCCCAGAGCGCCCACTTGAGCTTCCCAAGCCTTGTCTGGGTGGTAGATTTGCGGAGTGTTTCGTTGGCTTTTTGAGGTGAACGGAAAGCGTCGAGGCTGCTATCTTCAAGTCCAAGATCCAGTCTCAGGGAACCGAGCTGTGAGTGAAAAAAGCTTATTGATTCTTGACTGTCCTCCGCGTCGCGGTATTTTAGGGCTAGCTCACGGAACTTGTTGATCAGCTCAATAGAGTCATTGATGTCGCCTGCTATGCCTGACATTTCGAAAACATAAACGTGTGCTGTTAGTTTGGGCAAGACACTTTGGGAGGACTTTTTTGCTGAGGACTTTTTTGTTGATGGTGTGATCCGAAAGGGAAGAAAACCGAAGACAACTCGCAAAGAGGGGTACTGGACAGCCTAACAGGCAACCAACCACCATGCTATTCAGCTCAAATGGATCCATTATTTCTTGGCTGTAGGATGTAGAAGAAAAAAGAACGTACATTCATTGGCGCCGACGCCGTAAGCGGTGGATGCCGCGAGACTTCTTATGCAATCCTCAGACTATTTTGAAGTCTTGGGCTTGATGGCCAAGACCATGCTTCACGATTTGCAAAGACTTGCCAGATTCGGTGGACAAGACCACCCACTAGGTGTGGCAGTTAGAGCAGGACGCATTCGTACCGTCCCGGGAATACTTCTCAAATCATGGGCGGATGTGGCCATCAAAGACGTCTCAGCGGTCATCCATGAGTTGCTTGACACAGGCGCCAAGGTGGATGGGCCCGAAATCCCGCCGCTGGGCAAAAGCCCCGGGCCCTAGATAGCGTCCAAGCCAGGCTGAGATCCTGTATTGAAAAACTTGTTGCCGATGCAGTCGATATCAAAGCTGCAACCGACTTGATCAAGGAGACATAAGTTCACTTGGTATTTGCACCCATCCGATAAAATCGTGTCCTTATAGTTCGGCAGTTGGAACTTGGCGGAACCACTATCGGCTCCCCATCCGTTCCATCTGGCAATTTGGGGAACACTGATGATACACCACTCACAGTGAATCCCGAGTCCGCAACACCGTTCCGGACTGAAAACCTAGCTAACAGTGGCTCGGATAAATACTGACAGCCCATATGACCTCACGGCAGTCCGTCAAGTTACACTCCATATACAGTATAGATATATGGGCAGACATCACATCTCCGGGCAAGAGATGAACCCTTTTCTGTAAAGGCCGTTACTGAATGAAAGCCACAAGAGATACTTTGCATTCTCAGGATGAAATCCTTCCACCTTCAGCTTGCCGCCATCTTACTTTCTATCGGCGCCGCTTTGGCAAGGCCTGTTATCCTCCCCCGACAGGAGAGCAGTGACACCAACTACACGGGCTATATCATGGAGTGGTGCAACGACATGTTCGACTCGTGCAAAGGACATTTGGTCCACCCAGGCCATGTACCGGGTGGAATGAAGCAGTGCCAGTTTGAATACAGTGAGTCTCATTCAAAATCCTTCAAGAGACACTCTTTTGTCCAACTTGAAAGCTAACTCTCGTGACTTTGCATCAGACAAATGTACCGATAGCGTGAAGAGAGAAGCTGCCACCACGCCGTGAGAAGGCACTTGTTAGGTAGCCTGGCGGCGAATCGTCCATGGTCTTACAACAGCATCAATGAGAGACGAAATATATATACTCACCCTATTCGGTCGTTCAATCATTTGGATCACCAACGTTCCTTCACTTCCCATAAAAGATGCAACAGCGGGAGAGATATTTACCCACCCCGACAACAGTCTTTTTCCGGTTGAAGATTGTCTGAGTTTTCGTCCCAGGTTCCCAAAGGAATGCTAAAAATTGCCCATGACGTACGAACTTGCAAACCAGTAACAAGTTCACCACTTCCTTCACCTACTTCTTCACCGTAATATTAACCACCACCCAGGCTCCTAGCTACAGTCGGAGATCTTTCTAAGCCACGCTCAGTGAAATATACTATTCAACCGATGCCCACCAACCCCGCAACCTCGCAATCTGCACCCACCTATCCCCGCCTCGACTCTTGAGCCCTCCTCAACAGCGCATCAGCCTATTGCCCCTCCTGCTCTCCCAAAATCCCATCATAAGTCTTGTAAAAATCCCCCGTGGCACTACCGCTCTCCCACACCGTACTATTCCTCGACCACAAGTTTGATGCATTGGCCAGGTGTGACAAGGGGAGAATCTCGGCTTGGAACAGATGGTTCAATTCAGTATAATAATCTGTTATGGCCTCAAGGTCCATGCTTCCTTACAATCTG
>MU864546.1:0-37642 GCA_033296905.1 Podospora australis
CCGACAGCGGGAAAAGGCGAGCAGGTGGGCCGGGGGATGGACGAAACTAGTAGGCTCAACAGATCAGTATAAGAATTACCTACCGCGAGTAATCGGTGAGGTACGTAGCGCAAATCTCGGTGGGCTCGATTGTTGCAGCTCAAAGGTGGTTGTTGTTGCTGTCTCCAAGGGTCGACGTGCTGTCCTGCCCAGATCGCCAACCCCGCATCAGGCATTTTGCTGGTGTTGGTGCCCAAGCGGTTGGCGCCAACTGCGCATACTGGAAGCATCGTCATTGGCGGTGTTTCGCTGGCGTGCATGAAAATGTCGCCCTTCTTTCCGCAGGGCCGTCGTTTTGGCGCATCCGTATACGTCTATGAAGCCATTGTTTCGTTCTCTTACACCTCAGCTTACAGAATTATAGCATATCGCCCCGATATCAAAGATCCCAAGACCCGAGATTACGCATTCCTTACGATGGCATATAGATGGTCATGATTTCGGCTTCAGAGATCGGAGTGGTAAATGCCCAGATATGCAAAAACTTATGCTTCATGATCATTCCGCCTGAGAACCTGAAAATACGAGCTCGATGTACCGAAGTACCTATATTTTTTACCGCCCGTTTTATTTTGGATTTTTGTTTTCTGTCGGCGCCTACATGCTTCAGGTTCATTGGAAGACTGAGGGGTGTGAATGTAGAAGATAGGGAGAGAAATCTTCCTCAGTTTTTGGAAGCATGTCTTCCGAAATCTGCATTGGATTTCCCTGGAAATGACAGTCTGGATGTTCACACACCTGCAGAGATCGTGGCCAGACTTTGCGCAGTGGTACCAAACTCCATGTTCATATGTCGATTTCGAAGACTTAAGCTTAAATCTAGGCAACTCCACCAGTGTAGACGTCGAGAAAGGGCTAGATACTAAAGGCAGTGACAAGAAATCCTTATACTCTAGAATTCCCCCTCTTTCCAAGTCATGGGATGAGATTCTCTCTGGTTTGATCAAAGGTAAGGTACCTAAGGTACATTGGATGCAAGCTCCCCCAATCTTCATTGGCCCAAGCTTTCCATGCCTTATCGATCTGATTTCCGGACTTGGTTGGCAACAAAAAGAACCAACGGCTGCGTGGTGTAATTGACTGCACTCGGGGAAGTTGCTGGAAGTCGGGCCCTTAGGTCTAAGGCTAAGCAACCAACCGAATCGACATGTCAACGTTCAATTCTCATCGACAACCCCATTTACGCCAACGACCTCGGTTTGTATACCCTTATCGCTTCCTCCACCCTGGTGCAGGATAGACACTGCATTTTCTAGGACAACGGGGGTCGGCCGTGGCTGCTGTACGTTATAAGTTTCCAATCAAACGTTCGGCTCGGAGCCTCTTCTTGATGTACTGGTTCAAATCCAGTCGCAGTCATTCTTTTTCTGCTATATGTTGTTCCCATTTGATTGGGAAAATTATGTCTAGATTGCATTGCTACATAACTGCTGGAAACAAGATCTATATATACAAAGCAGGGAAAACAGCAATCCGATGAAACCAGTGCAAAATAATAAACGATTGTAAAAAATAAAATAAAAAAAGATCAGAGCTAGCAGTCGTTCTTCACCGGCACCTCCTGGCAACTCCCAGGGCCCGGATGGGGGCTCGTGCAGAGGGTATCGCACTCAACGCCGGGGGCAACAAAGACTCTATACTCCTGTCCTAGCATCGCCAGACGGAACTGTCTCGGATCAGCAGGAGAGAGGTTGTTGGCTCTGTACCCAGCACGGCAAGCGCAGTAGTGCTTGTTTCCAGGAAGCGTGTTGAAGCAAGAAGTGGTGATCGCGCACTTGTTGTAAAATGGGTTCGGGTTGCAGGTCTCACAGTTCCCGCCGGTGGTGGGAGGCTTGAGCTTGCAGGTGGTAGTGCAAGAGGACGACTCCTTGCCGTTGTTGGCACCATCGTCGCACTCTTCTCCGAGGGCCTTGTCGATGTTGCCGTCTCCGCATTTGGGTTGGGAGCAGCCTGGAGTGCAGGTAGGAATCTTGGTGCAAGTTCTGGAGCATCCAGAGCCAGGGGCACCATTTCGCTCCCAGCCGAGGTCGCATTCTTCTTCAGGCTTGTCGACGATGCCATCACCGCAGTAGCCGCAGATAGTACAGTTCGTGGAACAGCCCGAGTTGTATTCCCCGTTGAGGGAGCCGGCATCGCACTCTTCGCCGGAATCGACTATACCGTTCCCGCAAGTCTTCTTGCACTCCTTGGAACAACCTGAACCAGGCGTGCCGTTATCGGCACCGAGATCACACTCCTCAGGCCACTCTAGTTTGCCATCGCCACAGCAGGGGACTTTCTTGCACTCCTTGGAACAACCAGAACCAGGTTTGCCGTTCTCAGCACCCAAATCGCACTCCTCATAAGGTGCTTGAACATGGCTGAAGACACACGACGTTAGAAAAGTCTTCTCGATCAACGAGGATGTATATAGGTACTCACCCGTCACCACACACTCCTCCGCATTTCTCAGGTTTGTCACCACACCAAGGGCTGGGGTTTGCAGTGGGGTAATAGCGGGTGCTGGTCGCAATGGTGGTGTTGGTAGTAGGGTAGTATGGCCTGGTCGGAGTGCAAGCTACTCCACCAATGAGAAAAGCGAGGAAGACATTGCTGTACATCATGGCTATGATTTCTTAGGATTGCAGAGTTGAGATATAGAAAGGTGTTAAGAAGATGTTGCTACTGTTCGTGTGTGAATGATGAGTGTAAATGCAGACATGATCAAACTCCAAGATGAACGAAAGAGGCCAATCTTATACCTTGACGATGAAGCAGCAAACCCCATCCGAAGATGCGTAATGCCGGCCATCGTTTGTTGTTCCAAGAAAAGAATTCCAAGTAAACACTGCCAGACTTCAGCTCAGGGCTGGGGGCTTCATGACCCGAAAATAACCACACTACGGTCATCACCCTCGAAGAGAGCTGTGGCTGCTTTCACAAGACCAGTGTAGAGAGCTTAGCTTGCTCGTGGTGGGCCTTTGCACTGGCAACTGCATTATCCGAACAACTGGGCGCAGAGGCGTAGAGGTCCAGCCATGTTGGGAACAAAGACAGTTCGGGCGATGCTGAAGTGGTGGCGAGAGGTCGGGTTTGTGGCGCTCCAGACGCCGATATCGTGTAAGAATGAGTTTTGGACGACTTTGTGGGAGCCACTAGGCGGTGCAGTGACTCGAGTCAAGAAGCAGTCATGATGGTGGCAGCTATCGGGAATAGATGTCGGCCGAGTCAGCTTGGGGCTGGTCATGTTTGTGAAGTGTATGTCGGGTTTGAAAAGTCAGATGCAATCGCGCACTCGGGGCTGTTTTCGGTGAAGTCGTGGCATTTTGGGGTAGTAAGAAATGTGATGATGATCGTGGTGCGTGTCCAGTGCCAGTGTGGTGGTGAGGTTGTTACTCCCGACGATGATATGTGATGAAGCTAGGCACATTAGGTACCTTGCACAAGCTGCAAAATAGATGGAAGTCAGGCTAGCGACCCAGAACACTGACAGCTTGGTCAGTTGCTGTCATCTCATGCTGAGCAATGCGGGGTGCGTTTTGTGAAGCTCGTTAAAGCCAGCACTTCCTTTGAAACGACACAGCATGAGCCCTGATTCGTCAACTCCGCCGAGGGCTGACATTCTTCGAGAAAGCCACAAACGGCCAACAAACCATGACGACGAGAGCGACATGAACTATATCTGGAGAAGCGCACTTACGTAACTGTCTACCAAGACCTCGTGGTCGACTGCCACGGAAGGCTGTGTCTTACGACGCTTCAGCCCTGAGGAGGTCTCCTAAAAACGAACGGCATTCGCCGTCAACATCTCTGTGCCAGACAAAGGCAAGATTGGACCTGGATATATCATGGACAGCGCCCAGTATTGAAGAACCAAGGGCGTGATATTTCCTATCAAACGCATGCGAAATCAGTTCTCCACACGCGTAGAATACCGGGCAGTGTATGCACATGAAAAGTATCTAGACACATCCAGTAGTTCGAATCTAGGATGCGTGCCACCAATTTTTGTGAAGCATATTTGAATTATTTTCAGCCGTAGAGGGATTCTTTCAAGGCGTTGAGTTGAAAATATCACGACCTCAAGGGGCAGAACAGCATGTGAGCATAGAAAGCGAACCCAGCACTCAGGCTCGTTAGCGCTCAAGCATCCCATACCCAAGCACAAGTGTGTACAGTTAGATGAGTGACAGGCCCTTGGCTGAATTAAACGCCTATTTGTGAGCTTGAAACACAATGTAACTCTCTTTCTCTGGTGCGCAAAAAAGTACGGAGTTGAAGAAATGGATACATGAACTCTCCTGCTACCCTCAATATAATACACACCAGATAATCCCTCGATGTCTTTTCAGCCGTGACGCCCTCAGAGCTAATCATATGTTCAAGTGCACTGGCACGTCGCTCTTTTTCGGCTTGTCTATCCTCTTTGCGCCTCGTCTTCCTACGTTCCCCCTCCTTGCTCTTTCGGACGTTCTGCTTGCATATCCTTTTCCGTTCGCACGCTGCTAACCCTTCAACACGTTCCAGCTCCATTTTCCGCACTTGCGAGGGCAGGTCAAGGATAAAGTTCAGATCCGAGTCATCCGAATCAAAATCATATCGGAGGTACATGCAGCTCACCTTTACTGACAAGACCTCTGGTGATGTGACGGCACCTGACATGGACGCAACCTGCATCAATGACCAACGCATCTGAAGAGCGCGTTTCATTTTTTCCGCATCTTGGCTGGCGACTTCGAGAACAAGCTCATCGCCGGTTATGACCCTCTCCTCGTCTTCGTCCTCTTGATACAGATGTCCGTAGGTGTACTTGTGACTACGGTCGAATATAGAGACAGGGATTCGTGCCTCATTGTCTAAATCGATCAAGCGAAGAGGGTCCTGCTTTCGATTTTGGAGAGGGAGCCAGTTAAACCGTACGCGCAGCCGAGTTATCATGTCAACTGGTCCCTCAGAGTCAATGTACTCGAGCCCGAAATGCTCCCTGTCCCCAAGATTCCACATCTCATAACTCATAGGAATAATGTTCCATAAGGGACGGTACCCTCCTCATATTCCAGCATCTCACGGAAAGGCCGATGAATCTTTCAGGACTGTTGTTGACCAAGATTAGCTGGGGTTGTCTAGTCTTCACTACCTAGGCTTGGTAACTTACTCATTCTAAGAACAGCTTCAATGTGGTCAAGCTGGTACAATCTGTTCCTAACTTCGATGCGGTCGAGCCCGCTTTTCCTTGGGCCTTGACCTGGCTTCTCCGGCCATCTGCACAAGTTGTCTATCGGTGCAAGCATCCAAGTTGATAACTGGATGGCATTGAACTCAAAACACCTCAACCGCTTCTCGCCCCCGTGCTACTGGCGAACAAGATCTCTGAATTGCTTCGCAAGATCCAAGCGCTGCTGACGCTCGGGTACATGATGAAGAACGGCGTCTCTGGAACATTCGGCATCGAGTGCGGTAGACATGATAAGTGGGATAGGTTGGAGAAGTCTGTCAGAACTGTAGAGATAATACGTTGCCGATCGAAGATGTCAACTTTACGTGTGAGAAGAGAAGAAAAAATATGGTGCAAAGCAGGCTCTCTGGTCGGATAATAAGGCTGAGAGTGAGTGGGTCGTAAACCACATGTGAACCTGAACGGTTCCGGAGTGGCACCACAGGTGCTAACCGCTGCACCACCACAGAAGAGATGTGTTGTTGACATGGCATGTGAATCACAGCGATGTGATGGAAAGGGGGGGCTGTCTTCTGGACTGTCACCGGCTGCCTGCTGATATGATACGATACTGTTGTTTTAAGCAAGAGAAAAAGTCCATCTTCATGGATAAGGCGTGAGCTTTCCCGCTGAATGCCGACAACTCGGCATATAAAAAGAAGGTGGGCATTTCGAATGCACCTAGCATTCGTGTTCTTGGATTATCCAACACCAACGAGTAGTATAGTGCAGGTGTGGTGGGTTCATTGCAAGGCGTTTGGTAAAAGGATCACACCTTAGGTACGGTATATATTGCAGATGAAAGTTCTTAGAAAGCTAGATTCATTCTTGTCTTCGTTATCTTACAGTTCTTCTTATTATCCAAGCAGGCGAGCCGCATTTAGTATCGCTATCCGAGCTGATGGTTTTCTTTCTCTCCGAACCTATCTAACTTTTCTATATCCAACCGTTTCAGCCCTTGTTCATCTAGTGCTTCGAACAGCGGATAGAAGGATTGTCCCTAGTCAGGTCTATGCTAGTGGCGCCAGTGTTATGATTAGTTCCTCTAGAATTTGGCTAGGAACTAGACACAGAATTTATACGCTTGTTTAATGATTGTATGAGATTATAGTTTTCTAGCAGAAGAATACGAGCCACGTTGGTTGTCCTCTGTCCTCCCTAGGACCCCAACCGTGGTGAGTGACTCGTGTGAGTGTCGGAGCAGTTGTCGGGTCGTGGTCGAGTTCGCAACGAATCTCCTAGAATTTTAACTTCCCGTGACGTTATGGTATGGGTTTTGGATAGGGTGCTCTGATTATTTGTCGTTAAAAGCTGCCATGGTCCCTTACTCGATTGAATCTCTTTCTTCTATCTCCTTCTTTCCTTTCTGATTTTCGGTTTCTAGACTACGCAAGCTGCTATGCATCTACAATAGGCTCTGCTTCTGTAGCAGAGCATCATCCAATCACCAAGGGCGTGTGGCTCAGTTGGTAGAGCGTTCGCTTAGCATACTCCTTGTATGCGAAAGGTCCTGGGTTCGATTCCCAGCTCGTCCACATCCTTTTTGGCGTTTTTTCATGTCACTACTCTATTATCCTACGTTCTTTCCTTTTTAGTTCACTGGCGGAATTCGACTCCGATGCACTGACCCTTTTGCCATCCTAACTGCAGAGAGGGCCGCTTAAGCACTTCAGGAATGTCACACTCTACCAAAAGTACGCAATGTCAATGAATGCCCTATCTAATCAAAACACTTGCGAGGCTACTGATAGTCCTTACCTAAAAGAGAGAACCAGAAGAGTATCTGCAGTTTCGGTTGGAAAGATGTCGCAAGAAGACCTTGTGTTTTTTTTTAGCTCTGAAGTTGCCCTGGGGATTGATGAGGTGGTTGCCGGTATTGGCTGTACAAAGGTAGGTGCATCGCCTTACACTCCCGTGACTGCAGCAAGTTCCGATGCCCTGATCACTAGAACGCCAAATTATCTGCCTACCTTACCCATCGCCGTTCAACTTCACTTGTACAATGGCATTGTTGGACATAGGGAAGTTAGCATCCCCCTTTGATGCACCAAAGCGCCATTCAACCGGAATAGGCAGAAACCACAAGATGCTTCCCGAAACGGTCGATTTGACTATTCCTTTGTTAGCAGACAGCAGTCAAACGGCGTATGCTCTGTATGTATTGGTGGATCGTGTTGTGGATTGACGTCTACTTGACGAGCATCATGATTTCCGTCCATCAGTTGAACCACCGACGCCCCCACTCCTCCACCATGTTCAGCCAGACGAGATGTCGGAGCCTTCAAGATCCCATCGCGACATCGAACATACTTCGCAGTATCGAAGCCAGAAGCAGACGCAACTGGCGGTTGATCCTCGTGGCTGGGCACCTGCTTGGGCTGCGAACAGGACAGACCTCGTTGAAAGCCTCCCATATTTCCGTCAGACACAGCAAGGGGTATACCAGCACGAAAAGACGCTACACGGGGCTTTGATCGACGGGTTCGGTGGAGAGCATACCTACTTTGATGATGATATCATTATCACGAAGCTAGATGGAGGAGGGGACAAGAACATAGACGCCTACTCGAGGCATCTCGGGGCGAGAATCGAAGCTGCACGGAATGCGCTCAGGGACAAGCACCCGGTTGGAATAATCTTGGGTAGGGTTGCATGTTCAGCCTTGAAAGCGTATTAGAAATTTGTTGCTAACATAGCTAGGCTCCCACGCGACTGACCTCCCGATCCTAATCGTCCCTGCAAAGCCATGCCGGTATGCTGTGCTGGGCGAGTATATCGTCACCGACGTGTGGCAGGAGTCTCAAGAAAATCAGCGCGGGATCGTCACCATGATTCGTTACCAAAGAAGGTCTTTCGAAGAACCACCATGGTGGAGGTTGATGACAGGAACTTCGGTTGTGACAAAGACAACCGATCACGGGAACCAGGAGTTAGGAACAGAAGTCTCAGCTTTGCGACGGAGGTGTACAATGTGTGGTGGAATCGCTGTCACCCGCTACAAAGAATGGGTGTGCGATAACCCAGCCTGTGAGAGCTTTTCACTTACCCTACAGGGTAACAGACTCTCCAGCGGCGCCAAGTTCTCTTCGCGATATTTACGTCAGCGGGTGACGGTCCCGGAGAGCGATGACCAGCTTGAACTCGCGCCAACTCGGCTTCCCTGTCCGACACCACCGTCGGAAATGAAACAAGGATCAGTCTGTGACCGATGTGGAAAGTGTTCAGCACGCATCGCATGGCACCAGTGGTTTTGCTACGGGCCCTGGGGTTGTGGACACTCGATGCTTTTACCTGTTCGCATCCCTCACATCTCAGAGCTGACCCAGGAGAAGGCAAGACCGTATAACCGGGCGAACCGGCAGCAGTTTACAACACTGAGACTCAATGATGAAAAATATCGTCGGAGAGAGTTCATGGACGATTTTAGGAATACCTATGTCGAATATCGACATAGACCACCTGGGGGCGGGGTATTCACATTGCTGAAAGCGAGACCGATCCAGACGGGTCACCCGCCAGCATCGGTGTTTGATGATGTGTTCAGTTCCCTGACCTGGATGGCGAACAATGGGCACATGATGATCGAGGACCTCAATCTTGTCCGCTATCCCACCTCCCACCGAGTTACTGGCTCTAGGATAAACCGTTTCGAGACGAAGTATGGACCAGTCGAAGAGCCATATGCTGATCCGCCAGTGACCTGTATCGAAAACGCACCCGTATCGGTCCAAACAGCTCTGGGTATTTTAACTGAGCTGCTGGGAGAGGCCCAACAAGATCGAGGGTATAAGAGCCGAAAAGGGGCTGATGCAGGTTCCTTGACGCATCTGATTTTGTCGGCATACGTGGGTGGGAAACAGATGGACAGATTCAAGCAAGTGGGATACAACACGGAAGGGGATACCATCGCTACGTTATGCCTTGGGAGCCCGGCCAGGGTGAGGTGGCGGCACAATGCAAGGACTTGGAACCACAGTGAGGACGGTCGAGTTCTCGTTGGGAACCCGCTTCCTGGTACCAGATACTACGAGGCCATACGGAAGCTGGAAGAGCTGGGGTTGTCACCAGAGGCGTTTGAGCGGCGTAAGGCCAAGATCATCAAAACCTCAAGCCAGGCCTTGAACAACGCTCCAACTTATCTGAGCTGCGAGCTGACCCACGGTGATGTAATGATCACGCAGGGACTAGCCATGGCCCAGCACTTTGAGTCTCAGGTAGAGCCTCACGGGCAGCTGCATTTTCGGCTGACGGCATACTCATCGACAGGTGCCAGTGAGAGAATGGCTAGTAAGGAGAGGCACAAGGGTAAAGAGGTTATAACCATCCCGCCCGTCGAGGATTGGTCACCATCCTCCTCATCCGAACCAACCCCGGAACTACTAGAGATCGTCACTTCTTCGGAGGATACACCGACCACATCCGAGCCGGCATCCGACTCACCTCCAGATTATCCTCCACCCAGTCGACCAAGAAACAAGATCGAGGTGGCTATTGCTCAGCGGACAACAACTGCTCCTCGAGTAACCAGGAAGGCCGCAGAGCGAGCGAGACAGGTGAGTGGGCTACTTCCGATAACCCACAACGGAGGATACAGAAAGCTAACTATTGCCACAGAAAGCGAAAATTCAGCTGGAAACAGCATCTGAACTCGAGACCCCAGAGAGTTCAAGCTATGACGAACTCGAGATCAACCGTCCCCCTACACCCAAAAAGCCGCCAAGAAAGCGACCGTTCCGAAAACCGACTTCTTCCCCGGATCCCATCCCTGTTGCCCTCCCGACTCCGCCCAAAAGTACCTCCAAGAAGGGCAAGATAGTTCCCCGACACCTCCGTGAGCCTACTCCGACCATCGTTGACGAGTGTGATAAATTTTGGTGGGTACTTAACAATAGGAGAAAAAGCCCACCTCCTTCTCCAGGTCCAGAGAAAACCGAAAGTTCTGGTTCTCAAGATAATGATGATGATGACGACAACTCCCTCGTCAGCACTCAGGATAGCTCACCGGACAATGAAGACCCTCACGCTAGAATAGTTCCAAGGCCTCTTCAAGGATCCCCTCGCAGTATTGCATCTAAGGACGATAAGTTCTGGTGGGCACGCCATAACAGAAGAAATAGCCCCTCTCCAGAGCAAGATCAGACCGAAGGTTCTGCTTTTACAGTTTTTGAGGATGACGATGATGATTCCCACGCTAGCAGCGGTGAGAACACCTCGTCTCCGGACAAGGACTGCGAGCACTTCACTGTGGAGAATTACGAAACGCCTATGACTTCACAGAAACGCAAGGAAATTGCTGCCGAGGTGATAGAACTCTCCTCGGACCAAGAATTTCAGGAGGAGGAGGAGGAGGAGGAGGAAGAAGAAGAAGAGGAGGGAGAGGGAGACCAAGATGAAAACGGAGTGGAAGAGGAAGAGTACGCATCCAATCCACAGGAAGAACCTTATGTTGAAGGGGGCGAGTATCAAGAACAAGAGGAACAAGAGGCTGAAGAATACCTCTCGCCAGACGAAGAAGAGGAGAATGAGGAGGAATACGAGGAGGAGGAAGGGGACACAAAGTCACCCACAGCTAAATACGCAACACCCACA
This sequence comes from Podospora australis, assembly GCA_033296905.1. Lineage (NCBI taxonomy): Eukaryota > Fungi > Ascomycota > Sordariomycetes > Sordariales > Podosporaceae > Podospora > Podospora australis. The sequence continues at coordinate 10,823 of MU864546.1, forward strand.
GGGCGCGATCCTAGCCTCAGCCCCTTGGACTGGGGCTCTGAGGCCGATCCAAACAACGAAACGTACGTAGAAGAGGGCGAATACGCAGACCAGGAAGAACAAGAACATGAAGCAGAGGGGAAATACCTCTCCCCAATCGAGGAGGAAGCAGAGCAGTACGACTCGGCCGAGAATGCGGGTGAGAATACAAAGTCCCCCACAGCCAAATTCGAAACACCTACAGGACCTGATCGCAGACCTATCCCGTTGGATTGGGGCTCGGAGGCTTCAGGGTCCTACCATGATGCATCTGAGGAGCTTGTGGATTTCTTTACCCCTGAACCAACGCCCCAGTTGAGGAAGATTCAAGAGAGGGAGAAGAGGAGAAAGTTGGCGGCAGAAGGAGATGACGATGGGGATGTTTCTTCCGAGGGAAATTGGTCTGCTAGGCGGAAGAGGATGAAGTACTGGTCTGAGAGGATTGTAGGTTAGGATCCGCTTCTCACTGGCGGTTGACGACCTCTTGTGATGTCTGGACGGACTTCAGCCCTCCAGCTGAAGATAGATGCAGGGTTTGCGGCTGGAGGAGCGGAAGTTATTCTTCAAAGATTCGTTGAATATGAGTGCACAGAACGGTTTGGATCTTGGATAGTAGCAGATCGTATTCTCTTCTTGATATGTAAATAGATTTACTACGTGCACCTTTATCGATGGGGCTTTTTACCCAGCAAACAAACGAGATTTCTCTTGCTGCAAACTCTTCAGTGCACCCGGAAGAATGTGGATGCTATTAGGATGTCAAGGAAGTATCGCGGGCCGTTCAACTCTGCTGGGGATGTTCATACCACCGCTCTCTGTGTGAGACGGTGGAAGAGGGGAAGAGAACCCAGCGAAGTCGGAAGCTGGGCTAAAGACCCCCGAGTCGGGGCTCATGGATTCTGCTATGTTGGGTGTGCTCGCTGCGGAAGAAGATGAGGAAGACATGCTCTTCTTTCTCGATGGGACTGAGCCATGGCTGTTGTTTTGTGGCTTTCGACGTGAAAAGCAGGAGAGGTTCTTGATCCACGACATTTTCCGGTGTTTCTCCTTTTCTTGCGCTTCGGTTCCCTCTTCTTTTAGTAAAAACCGCGAGTTCGAGATTTAACAAAGGTGATGGCGGTACTCTTAATCTTGGATTTGGAGCTGTTTGGACGGTTTAGTTTGCTGTTTAGGATACTCCCCTCTGAAGCTGGATCGGTATGATAAGATTCGAACTGCAACTCAACTTGCCAATGCCAACAAACCGTCCTGCATCCGTCTGTCTTCAGTGCAGAATCTATGCTCTTATATGTGATGGAATTGTTTATTTGTCGGCACCTCAAAGCCGAGATCACAGACCTCAAAGTCACGGGAACGGCCGTTCTGCTTCAAACAAGGGTCATATGCTGGTCGTCAAGAGGTCATGAAGAGGTTGTCAACAGGTCGATGATGACATAAACTCCCAATTTCAGTGGTGATGTCGCTGCTGTGCCACTGCTGTGGTGGACACAGCACAGCGCTGGCGTTGGCCAACAGGGCGGATGAAACGGCGGCCTTTCAATTTTTGACCGTAGGCTTCAGGCTCGATCCCCTTCGGCCTATATTGCTTCGCCGAACATTTCTGGCATGCGAAACTCCTAGAACAAGTCCCGACTGTGAGTCCGAAGGTATTTCGATGAATAGGAGCGGGATTGCAGCGAAGAAGTCCTTGTCGTGATGTTCTGTACGTGTCCAGCGCAGCGCTGACTGCTGTATTTCCAGCGTTCATCCGCTAAACACCGCTGGAGGATGGCGCAGGGTCAAAAAGGGGTCGGGGCTTGGCGACAGGCCATCAAAGACAGTAAGTATACCACACCTCGCAATTTCGACGAAGGCACTCAGCTGCAACTGTATCCTACCCTCGTCAACGAATTGGTACTTTGTTGTGGTTTATCCTACACAACACTGGCAGCCATCGCCCAACCCAAGAAGCCCTTTACCGGCTCGTATCCAGCACATACCTCCCCACGACTTTATTCTCCCGCATGAGCCCAAAAACCTTATCAATCTCACTCATACCCACGACCTTAATCGGCGCCTTGACCAAACCCCTCGTGAAAAAGTCAAGAGCCTCCGCCATATCCTGCCGATTGCCCACATAAGACCCCTTGACCTGCACCATGCGCACGACGGTGTCGAAAACAGGCATGCTGACCTTGGCCCCCGCCGGCAGGCCAATACACACGACCGTCCCGTGCGACCGGACATACCCCGTAGCCTGCTGAAACGGCTTCTCCATGGGTGCCAGCAACAACACACCATGCGGACCGAGTCCCTCGGGCGAAGCCGCCCTGACGTCCGCAACCAGATCTTTGCTGGTCATGTAGTCCACGTACGTATCCGCGCCCAAGTTCATGCAGCTCTCCTTCTTCTCGCTACCACCATCAATGGCAATGACGTGCATGCCCATGGCCTTGGCGTACTGGATTGCGAGGGAACCCAATCCGCCGCCCGCACCAACAATGGCAATGAACTGGCCCGGACGGGTCTCGCTGACTTTAAGCCCGGTATAAACCGTCAGTCCCGCGCACAGAATCGGCGCGGCCTTGTCAAGCTGGGTGCCCTTGGGGAACTTGGCCACGTGCGCGGCGTTGGCAACGGCATACTGCTGGAAGGTGCCGTCGACGGTGTACCCAGACAGCTGGGCATCCGGGCACAACATTTCTTGAGCCTGCATGCAGAAGGAGCAGTGCTTGCAAGTGGAATTAAGCCACTGGATGCCGACCATGTCGCCAATGTCCACGCCTTGGCCGTTGGCAACCAGATCACCCTTGGCCACAACGATGCCGGCTCCTTCGTGGCCGCCGACAAGGGGAGTCTTGCGCGGGAGAGGCCAGTCGTTGTTGAGCGCGTGCAGATCCGTGTGGCAGACGCCCGTGTATGTGATGTGCACCAGGACGTCCTGAGGACCCGGAGTCGCGACAGGAATCATTTTGCGTTTCATCACTGCCAGACGAAATGATCAGTTCAATCCCTCAAGTGAGGAGGATAGGGGAGCCATACCGCCATCCGACTCGATAACTTGAGCCCATTGCTCCTTGGGAATGTTGGGTGCCATGATGGAGATGATGATAAGGGTGAATCAGGTCTCAAAAATGAAGGAAGTGAACAGATGAACATCTCGAGGCAAAGAAAGGCAAGCAAGTCCCATTTTGACTGGCTTTTGAGAAAAGGAGACTGATCTCAGCTGGACGTCATCTCTTCGTCAAGTTCATCTTAGCACTGGCACCGGTGCGTTTTGGTGTTTACCATCCCGGCCTCGCCCCTTTTTGCGCGAACAGACCCGAGTGTGGATTCTCACCGCAGTGCCTGGCAAAAGTTCGGGTGTGAAATGCACCACGACAGCTGATAACGGTTCATCAGCTCTCTTAGAAACTTGTGGTTAGTAGTTTGCGCTGGTCTGGCGAAGTTCCACGGGAGGAGCGGTTACTCCCAAAGTCTAAACTCCTCCGAGTCGCCTTTCTCCACATTTCTTCTCGTGAAATCGATGACGGGCGTATTTTTGGGTCCATTCTTACCACGAGTAACATTGGAGAGCTTGAGGAGGGTTGCCAGGGGTTGAGCGAGATGCGTTGACAGTACCGCGTGATAGGCATGCTCCAGACCGAGTGCCATTTCCCATATCATCTTGCCTTCCCCGCTTCTTAGCAAGTATTCTCCCCGACCTCCCAGTAGATCGAGATATTTGGTTCAAAAATCAGCCACGTTCACCCTCTGGGCCTTGCGGTTGTTGGGAACCTCTTCGGCTGTTCTCGCTGGTCCATTGTGATCAGCGTCCAGTGCTGAACACCTCTGGATCGCTGACATGGTAGATGCGGCTCTCATAGAGATATCCTTTGAAGCTGGTTTTATGCGCCTGAAGCGCTCCCTATATTGTCGTTCGAGTGATATGTGCAGAATTCCCATCGTCTGTGGCGGTGGTGTAGGCGCCCAATGACTGCATATGCTGACCATCACGAGATCATCCATCACTTCATTCGGCTCCATCAGTCCCCATGAGTTTTGACTTCCGCTCTCATCAGCACGCCCATCAGAATTGGCTAGGCCCTAAAATTCAAATATCCTCTCTCCTCAGCTTTCCTGAACTGCCCGAAATTCCCGGTCCCTCTCATCCCCACCCTTTCTTTTCATCGCTTCTTTGTCTTCCAATTGTCAGATACCCACCCCATCGCTCGACTCGGGCAAAATGCTGTCCGTCAAGACTCTTGCCCTTTTTGCCCTAGTGGCCGTTGTCAAGGTCGGCTCCGCGGCCACTCTCCCTGTCAGAGCGCTTGAAGATCCAACCAAAGACCCTGTCGAAACCGTCGAGCTTCACGAGGCCGGTGACCATGTCAAGGTTGTCGAGGTATTCGACGTGACTCACAAGACTGAAAACACGGGTTTCGATCTCATCGTCGAACACGAATCGCCTGCCGTCGAAGACATCTTTGCACACGAGCACGTTGACGACGCCATCGAGCTCGTCGAGGAGCGCGTGCCCCTCGAAGACCACATTCTCGATGCTGTGGTAGAGGACGACGCCTTCGAGTTCATTGAGGAGCACGAGCCCCTCGAAGACCACATTCTCGAGGATCTAGTCGAGGATGGCGCCCACAACGAGGCGGTCGAAGTTGTTGTCGAGAAGGAAGGCCCCAATATTGACGAGCTGGTCGACGATTCGGAAGAGGAACCAGCAATCGAACAGGTTGTTGTCGAGGAAGAAACTTCGCCAAACGTCGTTTTCATCCGCACCAGCGCTATTGTCGAGGAGGAAACTTCGCCAAACAGCTGCGATATCGTCGAGTGGTGCCTGCAAGCATGCCAGAATCACTGCAATAGGTTTCTGCCTCTCGAAGCTGCTGGGTGCTATTACCGGGGCTGCGCCTACTCGTGCATCACCTCATACCCCAAAACTACCGAGGAGCAGAGAGTGAAAGCTGAGGAGATCATCGAGGAAGGGCGGTCCAACCGGATCGCAAAGCGCCATGTTATGGGTGACGTCGAGCAGAAAAAACTAAGTAAGTTGGCACCCAGGGAAGAGAGCACATGAGTACTATCGCTATCGAGTAGTAACACTTCGTCTAAGCTGGCTCCTCGTGGAGAGGGCCCCACAGATGGATAGCCGGAGCGCGCTGGTGAAGTGTACCTCAGTGCAGTGTGTGGGAGGGTGCCGAGGCGAGTGGGTGGGCATCCAGACGGAAGTATGAAGATGTACTACTTCGTCAAGGAAGGGATCGAGGTACTGGTCCGTCACTCGGGTTTGAAGAAACCTGGCAGTTCTTCCGCGGTCTCTGAGGTGGCTTCTGAGACTTTGTAGCCCAGAACCCGGTTGACGATGCGAACAGCAGGTTGCTGAAGGACTTGAGAAACATCGTCTACGTATAGAAATTAACACTTTTCCTCTTTTCGAGTCTCGTTCCATCCTGGGTGGAAGCAATGCGAGGCGAACGCGTTTGGTGAATCATTATCTCCATTTCTGGCCACTCGATCATCATAATCATGCCATCACCTGGCTGCCACTGCTTTCGACACCGCTTCTTGTGCCAGACCATAGTCCCTCATGATCCAACCAAGGCAAAGACCCGCGCCAGGTCCGCCTACAACGCTTCCGATGAGGGTCCAAAGCGTGGTAGACATACCCGCTTCAACTGCCAACCAGTACAGCATAGTAGAGGCCATGACCCAGAAATCAGCACGGAGGATACCCAGGGATACTTTGGCAGCCTCATGCAGTTCGTACGGATAATGTTTTTCGCGGTATGTAACAAAGAGGAAAAGCCAATGCGAGAGAACAGAAACTGAAGAAGGAAGCCCGTACAAGGCCAGGAGATCACTGGCTGTGACCTCTTGCTCTGAGGCGCTGCGGTTCTCCGGCTGCGAAAACCTTGTCTTCAAGGTATCACGAGCCAAGGGGTAAATTCCAGACACAAGGACGGGGAAGAATAGCCAGAAGAGAACAACAACAGAGTTTTCTGGCCAAACTTGCAGCGCAAGACTGGGTACAATGAAACCAAGTCCGACGGCGACAGGAATTGCAAGCAGCTCGGCGCGATTTGGTAGACGGTGGTGAATGGTATTCGAGGCCGCAGTAAATCCGCGAGCTGGTGCTGCGTGTGCGGGAAATAACAACAGCGGGAGTACCACCGCCCCAGAAGCAACATGAGATAACAACCATGACACCTGAGGATTCCTTGTTATGATATTTGACCGTCCCAAATTCGACAGACGTAGTTCGTCAAGCCTGGTTACCGTGATGACGGCGGCAACGAAGGATAAAAACACAGCGTGGAAGGCAAACCCACATGGGGGTGTCAAGGTGATTGTGAAGAATTTGGTCATCGCACAGACGAAGATCGGTTGCCATTTTGGGGCAATTTTCTCTGAACACTGATTGTCGCCTGCAAGATTGTTCGATAGCTCTGACATTGGGTCCAGGTTGAAATGTATGAAGCCAGCGGCCAGAAGCACAGGAACTATGAAGAGGAGTGGAAAAGAGAGCCTGTGGAGCAGGCGTAATGCTTGGGGTTCAGTCATGATATGCTGCGTTGTCGTTGACAACTTTTCGAATCGGGTTCCCCGGTCAAAACTGGTCATCAGAAGTCTCGAAAACTGTGTGCGATAGTTGAAGTTTCCGCAACGCAGATGACAGAAGGGATCAAAAAGTGTGGTGTGGCTATCTCGTGTGTGGGGGGGGTGGGCTTGGTTCTTGAAACGATGTATCACGGCCTTGATTGAGGGGTCGTGAGGGGTCTTGCTGGGGCGTGGTTGTGCTGTTTCGTGTGTTACCTGGGAGCATGCACTTGGGCTCGTCGCAGGGGCTGCAAGATTTCACCCGCCCCATAATGGGTCTGATGTCGAATAGCTGCAAATCCGGGCCAATCCCATGTTTCAATGCTGACTCTCCGGCACTCGACTCACGATTCATCGGAAGAAGACGGTGGGCCGGTAATACGGAGCTTACGGGCCGCGGACACACTTTGACGTCGGCATCATGAGTGACGAGACATTTGATCTTTTGATATTATGCGGCCAAGATCGGGGTTTGGTCCTCATGGTGTAGCGAAGGAGGTCACAAAAAATATTGAATCGCTGCATCGACGAACGAAAACTGACGGCGGATTATCTAGAGTCTGTATGGATCAGGGTTCTGTTATATGAAGGTGTTAGTCTGAGGCGACAGTGTTGTTTTTGAGCCCTAACTTACCAAGACCGCTTAAAGGCTTTCCAATTGCCACTCAAGTGACCAAGAAAGATGCACCAAGCTTCTCTCTTCCGTGATCAAGTCCTTCGTCGATTCGGGGATGCGGGCGGCTTTTATCACTCACAACGTCGCGCCAGTTCACGACGACTTCTGGGGGAGATTCGACGGCCAGGGTGTCTGCCCCATCGGGCTAAGACAAAGTCTGGGGAATCACCCTTGCAGCCCGTGCCTCCGCTGAAATGGATCAATTCTCTCCACGGGGAAAGCAGGGTGCAATGATCAAGCGAGCCAATGCCAGACGTGTTCTTGCGGTGACATTGCTGCGGTCAACCCCCAAAGAGGTATGGTGAGCTCGACAGACCCTCTTCTCCGGCTTGGTGAAAAGTGGTCCTCTTATTAGCGGGTGATAGAATCCGGAGATGGCTTGGCGCGTGCCCGTGTGCAATTGATTCAAGAAAGAATCGAGGGAATCAGTTGGCGATGATGAGGACCAACCTTTCAACTTGTAGTGCTCCATAACAGGAACCTCGGCAAAGGAAGGGAACTTGAAATAGATGACATCGATTGGATGGTGGCACGATATCGTGCCAGTTACGTCGTGCTATGCATGTGCTGTAACGCGCACCGGTCACAGCGCGGAGAAAAGATGTTGGATGGATTGTGAGTGGTGATCATCCCTGACCGGGAGTACATGCACGGATAAGCTCTGGCGCCAGGCGCCATGCCCGAGTTCAACACCAGCGTCGAGGTACGAATAAATTCACCAAATAAAAACGAAACTTGATAGAATTCGGTCGATCGTACACTATCAAGTGTGTGTCAAACCTGGTCCCTTCTCAACGAAACTGGAAGGATATGGAAATAGGTAATTAGGATCTCAGGCTGCCATGGTGTGAGTGAAGGGAGTGCGGGAAACCTGAGGTGCTTTTGGCTGCCAATTTCGCTGATGGAACGGGAGAAGTGTGTGTGGCATGCCCTTGCTGGCGTAATGATGGAATTGGACAGCTGCAGCCTGTTCGCGACAGCTGTGCCTGCCGTCTGCTCTCCTCTCCGTTGTTGCTTCCCCAAGATCTGAGGTCTCACAGAGTCTCATCAACAACAGGTGATTGGCTGTACCCCGCTCCTCGCCCTTCCAATCCAATTCACCCGCCTCCCTCCCTTTCCGACTTCCAACCAGCTTTGCATTCCTCCCTTTCCACCCAAACTTCCCTCCGTTTCCCAAAACCGTGTGCTTTTTTTCTCCTCACTCAATCTCTGCTCTGTGTTGACGCGCATCCATCTTCCCATCAATTGAGACCATCAATTGGCAGCTACATCCGCCTTCCATTCATTAATCCTCATCTCACAATGATTGCCTCATCAAGCAAGCTGGTCGGCGCTGTCGCCCGTGGTGCGAAGCCCATGGTCTCGCAGAGTATGTGATGGTCGGGCAGGAATTGCCGCACCTTTCTTGTTTTTTTGCCCGGTGACGTGTGACTAATGAGCTCTCCCTCGACCTTTCAGCTTCTCGTCTTCCGAGCTCCATCCTCTCGGTTGCACGCCAACCTGCTGGCCGCCATGGTCTCGTCCTCAGCCAGGCTCGCAATGCCTTCGCCCCTGCCCTGATGCGCTCTACCATGCAGTCTCGTGGTGTCGTCGCTGAGACCGCGACCGCCGCTATCCTCGCTGCCGGCAAGATGCAAGGTGCTGGTCTCGCCACTATCGGTCTTGCCGGTGCTGGTGTCGGTATTGGAAATGTGTTTGGTGCCCTCATCGGCGGTGTTGCCCGCAACCCTGCCCTCAGAGGTAAGCCTCAGTTTTGATTTGAGCAGGCAATTGACGATTCTAACCTTATTGTCCCCGAATGAAGGCCAGCTCTTCTCCTACGCCATTCTGGGTTTCGCTTTCGCCGAAGCTACCGGCCTGTTCGCCCTCATGGTTGCTTTCCTTCTCCTCTTCGCCTACTAAATACGCCATCATTGGCGCCCTGGGCCGCCAATTGCCAACCATGCTGGCGTGCAAGCGGGCAGTAGGGAACAGACGTGTATATCATTGACTCTGGTCTGTGTGTCATGGTACGAATGGATGCATACTCTAGACGGAACATTGTAGGACAATGGGTGCGCGATGCCTTGGTAGAATATAAAATGTGTTGAGTTCTTCCCGCCTACATGAATCTTCAGAAGCTGTGCTGTTATCAGTGTTTGTGTTTCGGAAGGGGTTGGGGTATTGGGCATATTTTCGACTCCGATCAGACGATTAATCCAAGCAAATCAGCTTGACCATCTTCGAAATACTCGACGCAGCCTCCGCCTCATTGACACTTTTCGGGCTTCATCTCCAGGTTCATGTCTCGTCGTCAAAAGCGGAGCTTTTCTTGTCGTCTTTCAACAAGGGGCAGTGGTGGATCGTGTGGGGCGAATGGAGTCAAAAGTGTCAGACTACTTTAGTGTTGCGGGTAGCTGCTGTGATAAGATCGGGTTCCACCTCAGACCCATAGAGTTCCAAGTTTACGATAACAACCCAGGAATGGAGTCATGGAAATACGAAGAGGGGCTGAATTGTGATCAATCGGCCTTTGTGAGAAAGACATTTTGAGTTTGTTACTTGAGTTCTGTTTGGAGGGGCGCGGGAAAAATTTCGTCCTGGTGCCAAGACCTGACATAATGTCACTTTGCCTATCTTGGCAAGCAACTGAAGCTATTCGCATCTCAGTTGGACCCCCCACGTCTACAACCTCCAATGGAGAACCATCTGTTGATCAAACTTCGTGGGATCTTCAATACGGGTTCCGTATGGTGGTTCTATAATTGTAGAAAATCCGCTTTGTGAGAAAGTTCAATGAGACAACCTTCAGAATGGGGTTGAGAGTCTCCGTGACAAATGGATTGATGAGAATCAATCAGTTCCGCTTGGTGAAGTGAACATGGTTGTCAAAGACTCTATTCTATCGAAAGAATAGTTGGGCTTGGGCAGAATATGACATTTGATCATGCACAATGGACTTTGATGAAGTACCTTGGAGCATAGAGGTACCTTCCAAGTTACCTGAGATGAATTGGAAATGCTCAAGCTATCATCTTGTGGGTGGAGAGCTTGAGCGCTGTTGATCAAATAAGGCCAGTAGAGTGACTCACACATGCTTTTAAAAGGAACTTGATTATAACAGTGAACTTGCCCCGTTGGATTTAAATCTTATTGCGGTACAACATTTGGTCCTGGCTTCCATATTGTTCGAACTCCCTGACTTTCTCAAGCTATTTTCTTGACCCTCCCGCTCATCGCCCCAAGTATCTCAGCGATGTCTTTAGAAAGTAAAATCGTTACCCACGGCATCAATGACTTTAAAGTCTTAGAGTCATCAATCTCTTTCTTACATATCAAAGGGTTTAAGGGCTGCTTCTAGACTCATGTTCCTGCTGGATAAGCTTGCTGTCACTCTAGCCGTATTTTGGTACCGGACCTTGCTTCTCCTTGTCGAGATCGTGCATGGATGGTACAATGAGTGAGCCTTGCACCCATCGGAATCAGCCTTATCATTCCACAGCATACACACTATCGACCACACCTCTGACGTGTTGCCTTTTGAACACCTCCCAGCTGAAACCGGGCAACACACCCAACGTCTGCCAAAACGCCACCAGGCTCAGCCCCGGAGATAGGAAGCCAATAACATCAAGATACAGTGGACGCCTGCATCCCGATTCGATAAGGACCTTAGGTTGCTATCACGCCATCGCGCGCCGTAGGCTGCCGCCGATCTCTTATTTCCATCCGACTTGGCCTTGACGACTCAGGAGCTCGCTGCTAACTTTTGACTGAGCACTCTATCTCAAAATCTCATCGCAATGAAGCCTGAAGTAGCTTTATCCTTTGTTGAAACATGTCACTCCGTGTCCCAAACTGCAGCGTCGGCCGCTGAGGCTTTGGAACATGGAGCCAAGAAGCTCAGTAATGTGACAGATAAATCCGTCTCGCAACTTGGTATGCAGCTCAAGATATTCTCAACCACGGCGACTCAGCTTCAGAATCTCCTTGATGATAATCCGCCACTTTCAAGATCCGCAAAAGACACCATCCCTTCTGCTCTGGCAACCACAAAGGAGATACTTGAGGCTGTGAATGAGATCACCAAACGGAAGCTAATTGGAGAACGTCCGATCTTCTCAACGGAGTCTTCTGATATCTGGGATGATGAGAAATCAATTCAGGATCTTGTCCGGATCGTAGCAACACAAGTGCAAACACTCAACCTTTTCGTCCAAATCTCGTTACTGTAAGTATTCCAATAGTCAAGAGTTCAAGAGACAGGACTGATTCTCGTTGCAACGCAGAGAGAACCCCAAAGAACATGATCATATCCTAAAAGAGAGCCTGAACGTAAAGCTTCTATCCCAAGGCCCCAAGGATGTCCAGCTACTTCGAGAGAAAAGCACCATTGCGGATCGGTCCAGCAGTGGCAGCAGTGCGGCACTTGGAAATGCGTTAAGGCTTCGCCATTTTGATACAGGCTCTACTGCAGAGGCTGCCAGTATCAGGTCTGGCAAATCTGCGTCTTTTACAATTCAGTCCTCAACCTCGTTCTCAAAGATGTTCAGCTCACTCAGCTTCCGACCTGGCTCAGGCAAATCCGCCGCCCATCAGAAGTTGCTTTTCACTGATTTATGTCAGGCCTGCCAGGATGGTAATCTGGGGTGGGCCAGAAACCAGGTCTCCGAAGGCGCTGATGTCAACAGTATCGACGCAATATTCAACTCCCCGCTCTCTTATGCTATCAAACGTGGTGATCTAGCAATTGTCAAGCTCTTGGTTGAGGAAGGAGGCGCCAGAGTAGGGGGAGCTGATGGACGGTCGTCTGCAATGGTGTTTTCTGCCGTTCAAAGTCGGAATATTCCCATCTTGACTTACCTCCTCGACAAGTCGGCACCTATATCATCGGTTTGCGGCGACTCAAAAGATCGTGGTTCTTGGAAGACACCGCTGGCCTTGGCTGTAGAAACAGTGAGTTGTCTCAACTCCCTTGTTGCTTTCCTACAGTGACTGACAACTGGGCACAGGGACAACTAGAAGCTGTCAAACTCCTCGTTGAGCATGGCGCGGACGTCAACGGCAGTGAGCAGGCGAACTCCTCACCAAAGGGCTTGACTCCCCTTTGTACCGCTGCAGATCGGCATTATCCGGCCATTACCGAACTCCTACTACAATACCAAGCCCGAATCAATGCCTCAGAATCATGCGCGGACTGGGGTTCCTTCCTCACGGCCCTTCACGTAGCGTCATACCGAGGGCACGATGACATTGTGGATATCCTGCTCTCTGCTGGAGCTGATGCAGCGCTGACTTGCACTACCACGATGCCATCAAAGACGACAGGAGTCACAGCGCTACATATCTCCACCGGTGCCTGCGCAACCAAGCTCCTCGCTTCACCTGGAGCATCAATATTTGCAAGAGATAGTGCAGGCCAGTTTCCGCTATCTGGAGCTGTGATGGTGCGCTCTGTTGAGTCAGTTCGTACGCTGCTGGGTAAGAGCGCACCTGTCAACGCTCAGAATCGTAAGGGGGAGACAGCACTACACATAGCCTGTAGGCTCTTTGCTAAAGAGGCGAAACGCGGGAGACCAGACCATCTGAAAGACTATCGTGCTATTGCCGCTGAGTTGGTGGATGGAGGTGCCAATCCGGGCTCGAAAAAAGCGGCAAGGATTATTATCATTACGGAGTGCAAGAAACTGTTGGCACAGCTCAAGGAGGATGGAGAAGACGAAGAAGAACGGGAACGTAGGACATACAAGCGTGGGTTATTCGAGACGATGGATGCGGTTGCTGGATTAGTTGAGAAGCAGGCTGCAGAGAGAAAGCGGGAGGCCTTTTCATCTAACGGCGCCACCGCAGATGATGGACCAAAAGAGGTTCCTAGACGCTATGTCGCACAGTCATCGCTTGCTTTTGGATATTAGACATTGTTATTGGAAAGGGTACAAATTCGATTGTTCGATGTCTTGTCTTTGTAATATACCTTCCTTACAGGCAAATAAGTTCTTCATATACCCTCCTCACTTCTCACCAACCCCAAAACCACAGCCTCTTCAAACTGCTCCACGCCGCTCCTCTCTTTAGCCCAAGCCTTGACAGCGTTAAAGTCTCTGCACTGATGCAAAACATCGGAATGAACGACAGGAGGACTCTTCTTGCCGTGGGACTTCCACGCCATGACTGAAGTGTCGGCTTGGAACATGAGCGCTTCCCGGGTGGCATTCACGCAGTGGTTTAGATGGGTTTGCCGTAGGGGCCAGTACTTGGGTGGAACTTTTCGGGGGGGAGGGTGGAGATGTAGTATTCTCTGTTGATGTTTAGGGCGATGCGGAGGGAGTTCTGTTCATTGTCAGTATCCTAGGTGTTTTTCGTAAGGCTTAAGGTGATGAGCCTGGGGAGGTAAAGGAGCAATGATGAGAGTGGGTAAGATGGAAAGCGTTATACGCACAAGACAGTGAATCTGGTGAAAGACAGCCAGTGTGGCGATGTAGCTTTTGGTCGAACCGTCGGGGTTACGATCTCTGAAGAACGGGTGGGTTTTGTTGGGGAGGAGGGAGGCTTCGGTTGGTGTGAGTTTGACGATTGTCGTGTCTTTGGCAACAATTAGTAAGTAGGTTGTTCGGAGCATACCTGCCTGCCTGGATGAAACCCCATACTGACCGCGATAGAGATCTTTCCACAACTTGTCCACCTGGGGGGAGGGATCGTGCTGGTATTCTGTGATTTGGTCTCCGAAGCCGAAGCTGAATTTTTTGATCTCTTGTTGTTTGTTTCTGATGGGTGCTGTTGCCGTGAGTTTTCAGTCAGGAACTGCCCGGGTTTCGGAGGGATGGATGTGGGAGAGGGAAGGAAGTGTGTACAGTAGAGCTTGCTGCCGTGATCCTAACCCTCCTCCCCTTGTTGTCGGAATTGAAGAGAATCGGACTTGGTAAGGAGGAAGACGACGCAAGAAAGAAGAGTGATGGTTGTTAGTGAGGAGAGGAGCAAATACGCTTTGAGCTATGACGGTAGATGACTGCTGTTGTTTCTCTTGAATTGGTAGAGAAAGTCATCGTCCTCAGAGGGGTCGGTTAAGGGGCTGGTGGTCTCATTATCTTCAGACTGTTTGTGCAGGAGGAACTTGTAAGGTGAGGTCTTTGACTTGTATGTCCACATTGTCAAGATGTCTCCTGGAGAAAATCGGTAAAAAATGAGGGAAGATGGAAAATCGTGGGTGATTGTAAAAAAGAAAAGAGAGTGAAAAGGATGATATGGGTGTAATATCGAGAATTGATGCAAAGACAGCTCATGAGATAAGAAGATGTTGAACCTCATGGTGGGCCATGAAAGCCAAGAACTATTGGACCTCAAGTAGCCGGTATTGCATGACCAACACATGATCCCCATCCTGCACTATCTTGCAGTTACAATCCCAATCGTGACTGGAACAACCCCCAACTTGCACGGCATAAACTAATGCTGTTCAAGATGTGATATGTTCGTGGCGTCGACGACGTGACCGTGCTGACCGAGGCTGACCGAGAATATGGCACCGGAGTTGTAGGTGACGAACTGGACCTCATGATATTTTAGCCTCCTCAGAGGTCCGGATTGCACTAATGCGGCTTGAAAGGATGCACTATCGTGTTGTCTGTCACGTATCTGGATGTGTCATGGACAATAGCACGATCCTTATGGTGAGGCTGTTTGTAGTTATGCGAAGGACTTGTGTGCGCACCGGATTTATGTCTTGGCTTTATGCCGGACTAGGTACAACTCAATATTTCTACGGTTTCTAAGGTGAGAGTCTGCGGATTCCATCGGTCTTGCGAAATTTTTAGTATGAGGTGTTGGTGATATACTGAATGGAGGAGTGGTTATCGTGTGTGATGGCAGGAAGAGTGTGTCCCGAGAGGCAGGGTTGCCATGGCATAATTAAGCCAACCTGGAAGAAAAACCTAGCCATTGTTGGAGAACATGAGGACTAAATTAGACCCCAAAGATTAGGCAGACTTCATTCAGAAGCGATGAAGAGAATGGCCTTTTCTTCGAGAAATATTTAAAGAACCAAGTCTGCCGCTGCAAGTCTGGAACATACCTGGCAGATATTATCCAAGGTCTTTTGTACTTTACTTATTCCCATAGCCCCTTAGCACACACCATCACTTCCGTCCTAACTAAACACCCCACACACCCTTTAAACAACCATGAAGGCCACCTTTTCCGCCGTGGTCATTCTCCAGGCACCTACAGCCAGCGTCTCGGCTGTAGCCGTCTCGGTTGGAATTAGGTAGGGAGAGTCTATCTACATCTGATGTACATACTTCCGATGACCTAGAGACCAACAACTTAAATTGAGCAGGCACCTCGAGAATGGTCAGGCTCCTCCCGCAACCACATCAACCGGCGATGGTGCTTTCAGTGCCAACTTCATCAACTTCCTTGACAAGCGACAAGCGCCAACACCAACGACCACTGCCGCTGAATCAACCAGTACTGATGGCGGTGTTGATGCCAACTTTATCAACTTTCTGGATTGAGTGAGCATGTAGATATGACACATCATACTTTCGTTGCCAGCATTATTACATCACATTGAGACAAAGGGAAGGACATCGAAGATACTTCTGACTAAGCAAATGGAGAACAAAGAGATTGTCAGATGTTGAATCTTGGTCTAAAGTCTATCTATCAAGAATGAGAGAAGGGAATGAGAGAAATAGCATTGTAAGACTGGACCCAATCCATGCTTCAGAAATCCTTTTTTTTCTTTTGGCCCCGAGTCCTCCTTAACAACACTATCGAGCAGTCCGTCTGTGATCATCCAGTAATCCATGATCCTCTCTAGCAAATGGAAGATCCCACCTTGGCGTAGCCGTATCTCTGTGCACGCATTTGGTTAGCTTCAGCAGTTCACGTTTGAATTACGATGCGGGGGATCGTGTCTTACCTTGTTCCAGGCCGGGACGTGGAGGTAGGCTGTAATGATTCACAGTCGATCGTCAGCTCCATAATTCTACACCCAAATGCACCTCCCAAGAAAATAACATACCAGGCTCCATCCACCCATTGCTGCGTCCATGGCAGTTACTAGCAGCCCAGTTGACCGCATCAACCCACTCGTCCGGTCTGCACGGGTTGGCCGTGTACGAGCACATGTAGCTCACAGAAGTTCCCTGGTAATTGGCGAGGGTGGTGCCCGCAGGGAACTTGTGATCGCCGCCGTCCGCGCACGACGCGTAGAAGGCGTCCCAGCCGTGGTTATAAAAGTCATCCTGAAGAAACCAATCACCGCCGGGGCACCAGGGGTAGGTGTTCGAGGGCCAGTTGAAGCGCTTGCCGAGACGAGCGCTGGAGCTGATGCCGGGAGTGGGGGCATTGTTGGTGGCGTTGACACTGGCGGTGATTTCGGTGTAGGTCTGCTTGCCGTCTTCGCCGATGCTGATGAGGTAGGTTCCATCAGGCAGTTGGGGGAGCTGGATGGTTTGGGCCAGGACGGTGGAGCTGAGCATGGCTGAGAGGAGGAAGATGGGGCCTGTGAACTTCATTTTGAATGACGAAGGTGGTTTCAAGGAGCTAGGGAAGATGTGGTAGGTGTCGAAAAGTGCTTGAGAGATAAGAGGGTTCGTTGGTGATTTCTGATCTTGAAGATGAGGGCTGATGATAATTTTGAAGAGAATGGGATAGACTGGGCTGGCATTTATATCTGAATGTGGTGAGTATGTGATGCTCTATGGACTTGTTCTTGACTGGAGCCCAGAGGAAAGCGGCTGAGATGCGATGTGCATCATCATGGATGAGTAACCGTAGCGATATTCGACCCTCTGAGTTGACACTACCATCTTGGTGCCTGGAAGAGATGTTGTACTTTTGATTTAACGAATTGTAATCAGTGTAAGCCCAGAAGCATGTAAGTGGTCAGCCTTGTCGAAGATTTTCTGAGCCGCGTCGTTGTTTGTAAGCCACTCTCGAATATCTTCTAGTGCACAGCAGAAACTCGCCTGGACTTCCAAAAAGAGCCAAGTCTCTTGTAAATTCTCGTGCGCCCTTCGAGGGCCTGGCAGCATGAATCTTGAAGCAATTGAGCGGTGTGTTTCTCATGAGAACCTGTAGGGACAGACCCGGCCGCGACTGGTGCGATTGCGCCATTCGATCACCGCTTTTGAGTCGCTAGGTCTAGACCGATATTCCAGTGGTAACAGTGATCTCTGCCTTCGCCCCAAGACCAGTTGCAGGCATCGGGATGTAAACCAGATGTATCAATGAAGATTGGATGCTTGCAGATGAGATTCGTTGGATTAGTATTCCAAGATTTTCCGATTCTCAGTGGGTTGAGATGAGGGAACCAACAGGGCACCCCAAGCAGTTTCGATTGTTCGGGAAGTGGATTGAGCCATATTTAAGGTTGCAGATGTCTCGGGTTTATTCACTTCCAATTCATCATCC
This sequence comes from Podospora australis, assembly GCA_033296905.1. Classification (NCBI taxonomy): domain Eukaryota; kingdom Fungi; phylum Ascomycota; class Sordariomycetes; order Sordariales; family Podosporaceae; genus Podospora; species Podospora australis. The sequence continues at coordinate 28,479 of MU864546.1, forward strand.
ACAACATTCAATTCTACAACACACTCAACACAACCAACTCACACTCGAAACACACACAACACCAACAACATCAATATGTCTTCCAACAATAACAGACAACAACAACGTCGTCAAGGACGGCCAACGCTTGTTGCGTGAGCTTAAGCTCTCGAGCTGCAAGGGGTGCTTCCTTCTTGGACAGCACCTAGCATCGCAGTCCATCGCTGATGCCCGGTGTGAGCTGCGTGCGTCTGCAAAGAGTGTGCACGATGAGTCCAAGAGTGACCATCTTGAAGACTCGACGTATCCGCTCAACGTCCCGCTGGTCTCGATCAGATATCTAACTATACGAAAATAAACACTGCTTACCTGTGCACTGTCTGTCGCCATCTTCCGTATATTATCTCGTTGTGATTCGATCAAATGCTTACAATAATACATCATAATCTAAAGACCTATGCAACGATCAATTCGATGTGATTTTGACCGCTATTATCTGTTTATCCGCTATAGTGCTAAGGTGACAACCAGGTATGCATATGAAAAGCATATAAATATTCGGTTAGTGTAAAAGTAAAAATGAAGTATGAAAGAAATGCTTTAAAATTTCGGTGCTCTGTGGTCTCCCAATTTGAGAACGAATCCGGAAAGTGAAAGCGCCTTTACCTTTTAGTAGGTAAGTACTTGTGGTATTTGTCCCTGGTGGTGTGGAGGAATGGCATTCAAGTATATTTATTGTTGCGCTTCCCAAATCTTGCCCTCTCTGGCCCCCAATCTTCGCGCTACCTCAACAGGCGCTAAACAGGGACTAAACAGGTCGAGCACCGGGTGCCACAGGGTGCCACAGGGTGCTGCATGAAAATGGATTAGCCCGGCCAGGCTCTGTTGAGCGTCCGTGGGGCGCCTGACAAAAATGTCAACTCTTCGCGATGCGCAGGGGGGTTATTTTCGGTGACCATCACGGAGTCGTTTTCTGCGCCCTGACCCCTGGAATAGTACATCAGTACCTATTTCTGCCACCCCAGGCCTAAGATATAAAAGACAGAAATAGCTCCTTTCGACATTATCAGTCCTCCCAATACCTTCAACGCCTGACTCAACCACAACCGTGTTACAAACTGCCAAGCCATGTCAGCGTTGTAAGCACGTGACCACGGTCGGTCACGTAATCACGGCTAGCCACGAGGTCAGGAGTGCCCGCAAGACAATTGACCACGGGGCAATAGCACCGAGACAAATGGCATAGGACTTACGGGCAGGAGGACAGCTATGCGACCAGGTGGTGATGGCACCTGGGATGGCGCTGTGATGCGGTGTCTCAAGCGAGTCAACGGACACAGCTTTGTTACAACCTAGCATACCTTCAAGAGATCCCTTATCAGAGAAAGTTTCTGGGTCACTGTGACGGCGACCAAGCCTCTTTGGGGTTGTTGCTCAATGTTTGTTTGCAGGTGAATGGGAACGGCGCCAAAGGATTGGTGAATGGCGACCGGCAAGTGGAGCTGGATGCAGCAGGGTATTTAAGACCGGTCGCACCACATGTATCTTAGTTCTTCTCTTCTAGTTCCCCATCTGAAATCTGTTGCCATCGATGGATTCTTAGCCTTGCCTTCGATTATCCCATTGCGTGCCCTAACATCTGGTAGTCCTAGGCGCGCTATTCCATCTCGTTAAGGACCTACCGTCGCTTCTCAGAAGACAGCGCGGCGGCACGGCGCCCGACCGTACTATCTCTAATCGTAACTCGGAAGCTTCCGTTTAGTTAAGATGTTCTAGCCCGGTTGGACGCCGAGGCAGTGCCAGGGCACAACCAGCGGTTCGCAGTAAGAAGCCGCAGGTGGATGGCTACAGAAACCTGCCGTCTCCAGGTCACTTCCAGATATCATCCTCAGTTCATCTGGGTATCTGAGTGTTAACCTGGAGCTGGGGATCTGGACGGGGCATCTGAGGCATCTCAGTGTAACCCGGAGTCTGAGACTTGAGTGCGGTTCGAAATATTAGCTGGAACCGGGAACATAAGTGTGTACCTAGATGCTGATCTTGGTATGGCCTGGAGCCGAGGATCTGGGCAGCAGAGTGAGCGTAAATCTGAGTGCCTCATCTGGGTGTGCCCTCCGAATCGGACGAACATTGTACTTTACAGGACTGTTAAAAAAATCCCGATACTGCCACTGCTCCAGCTGGCCGACTGGAACCCTACCCTGCCATATGACGAGTCCCCGCCCATGTGCATTGGCTGGCTAGGCAACTAGAAAGGGTTTCGAAGAGGACATCAAGGCGTTGCTTTACCGCTCATAGCTCAAATCTTGGGATTGGCGAGGTGTCATGAACACCTGCTCGGGCTCGCCGCGTCACGTTGCGAGAGGAATCATTGGTCGCGACTGGCGTTTCCTGCTTGGCCCGCGGATTGGATATGGACGCTTTGTGGCGTTTTGGGCCTGGTAATCCGCAGCTGAGCGTGGACCGCACCACTCTCCTCAAACCGCGTTTTTGCCGTCGTCCACGAGAAGCGATCAAATGTTCCATCTCCACCTGCCACCATCAGGCACGAAGCGCAGCATCCACCGCCCGACTACCTGTACGAATTTCGGTCTCAGCAAATACAAGCTCCTATCCGTCGAGCCATGATTGCCCTCAGCTTCAGCCAGGGCATCTCTTCGGCCGGATGGATAACCGCCCTTTGTCTCCTTGTTGGTGCGGTTGCCGTTTGGCTCTGGCTCTACCCCGCACCGACTCGTCCAGACCCCGTACTGTTGTCTCCGGCTGGGCCTCCGGATCCCAAACGATCCACGCAAGGCGACCGCCTCCGCCAAGCCAACCCCAACAAGAATAAGACAGACACCCTCGAAGACGCCGTAAAGCCCGAAGAAGGTCTTACTCGAGAGGGAGGTGTTCCTCTTCGTGAGCCTTGTTCTCACCCTGAGCACGGCCAATACCGGGGGGGTCAGACAGAACCCGACGATCCGCCACAACTCCACCTAAAAAGCAGGGTAGTCAATCTCCGCCAAGCCTACCCTTCTCCCGAGAACAAGATCGCAACAGACGTGGACATAATTGCCATCCATGGCCTCGATACGCAGTCGCCCGACACTTGGATATGGGATCCGAAAGGGGACCCGGTCAACTGGCTGGAAGACCCGCGCATGCTGCCCAAGCGGTTTCCGACCGCACGCATTTTCACCTGCGACTGGCCGGCTGACCTCTTCGAACAGCCAGGTTTCGTTCAAAAGATGATCGAGGAGTTCGCTCGGCTGCTGCTCGCTGGCATTAAAGCCCGGCCTCCAGCGATGAGCGACCAACCCAAACGCGACCGGCCTATCGTCTTCGTCGCGTCATGCCTCGGTGGCATCATCTTGGCGAAGGCGCTCGTGATGGCTAGCTGCGAGTATGAATCCGTGAAACGAGCGACACGAGGCATCGTCTTTCTTGCCACGCCCTTCCGGGGTACATCGTTCCAACACGTTGCTGCCTGGGCTGAGCCTGGTCTGAGGTTGTGGGCTTCGATGCAGGACAAGAACGTTTCTAACCTGCTAGAGCTCGTGAAATCTACCTTTCATCTCGGAGAGCTCGTCCGCAGCTTCACTGCTCTCTGCCAAAAACACAAACTTACAGACCATGTGTTCATCTTTTACGAGACTGGCAAGTCAAGTCTCCCGCGCAAAATAGCTCCCTGGCTCCCCGCCTCCCTGTCTCAAGAACAACCGGTACGGATGCCTTCTATCGTGTTTTAAAACCGTGATTAGTGGAAGCTAACGCTCCCCAGCTGGTTGACAGTGCTTCCGCGACCCTGGACATTGTCTCACATCCACTACCCCTTAATCGGGCCCACGTAACCATGAACAAGTTTTATGGCCCTGACGATCCGGGATACGTTTCTGTTACCGGGGTGCTTGACATTCTTCTGTGCGACATTCACAACGGCCGGCCTATTGAGAAAGCGGACCACTGGATACGGAGTCATTGCTATTCCATGACAGAGCTCCAGATCGAACGACTCTCGGGCGTACTGCTTCCGATGAATCGGTGCTATATTAACCTTGCCATTTTGGAACGACCCGACGACAAGACCAGTCACGCAGCTGAAGCAGTTGGAGCGCAAAAGGCTTCTCCGTTCTCACTCCTCGCTCAGCTGAAGGTTGAGACGCCGGACAAGACTATCCAAGTCACACTGCCGACTCTGTTTGAACCCCGCAAGGCGCGCGACGGCACGGAGAAACGACCACGTCGGATCCTGATTCGTGGACAGGCAGGGGTGGGCAAGACCACTCTATGCAAGAAGATTGTCTATGAATTTACGCATGGTGAAAAGTGGCGAGATTTGTTTGATCGTGTGCTTTGGGTGCCCTTGCGGAATCTGAAGCGGAATGAGCGACGCGGCATCGCTGGATATGATATGCAACATCTGTTTCGACATGAATACTTCTCCCACTCACAAGGCGAAGTTCTTGCTAATGCATTATGCGAAACATTGGCGGACACCGACAGTGGCAGAACTCTGTTCATCTTGGACGGCCTCGACGAAGTCTCACAGGACCTGGACGGCGATATGCTCCGCTTCTTTAAGAAGCTTTTGAATCAGCCAAATGTCATCATCACGTCTCGGCCACACGCAACACTTTCTCCTGGCCTGGATCCTATCCAGCTGGAGCTAGAGGCTATCGGATTCTATCCCGATCAAGTGAGGGCCTACGTAGAAACGGCCTTCACCGATCCCGGAACAGGCGAAACGGATTCGGAAACGCCCGGCAAGATTCAGTCGTACCTCCAGAAGTACCAGCTAGTCCAGGGACTTGTGCGTATCCCGATTCAGTTGGACGCGCTCTGTTTTGCTTGGGACGAGAGTTTCCACTCTGGAATGAAGCTTGACACCATGACAGGCCTCTACCGAGCTATCGAGTGTAGCCTGTGGAAGAAGGATATATTGCGATTGGGGAAGAAACATGCCGGGGAGCCCGTGACCCAAAGCCTGGTCCTCGAGATCGGTCCGTCCCAAGTCGAAGGTCTCATCAAGGATGAGATTGAATTTCTTGAATTCCTTGCTTTTACCGGACTAAACAACGATGTCATAGACTTCGAGCCACGGCATCGGGACCTCATATCTAAACATTTCAAACCCCCTTCGACAACTTTCTTACCAAACAAAATGCTCCCACACCTCTCTTTTCTCCGGACGTCAGATTACTCGTCCAAACACGGCAACCGATCTTATCACTTCTTGCACTTGACCAACCAAGAGTATTTTGCAGCACGGTATTTTGTACGACAATGGAAAGAACAACCGCTCAACTCTCTACAACTCAGCGATGGAAATTGTAATAATATCGAACCTGCCACTTTCCTTCAGGAGCACAAATACGATCCTCGGTACGATGTCTTCTGGCGCTTTGTCGCCGGCTTACTTGATGCTGACGGAGACGCACTGGACTTCTTCGAGACAATTGAGAACGAGCCGCGCGACCTCTTAGGTCCGACGCATCAGCGTCTGATCATGCATTGCCTGAGCGAAGCCGAGCAGAAGAAGCCGAGCTTCACGAAGCTTCGAGCGAAGCTAGAAAACAAGCTAGAACAGTGGTTGCTGTTTGAGTGCGACTTTACGGGAGGCTCCCGCTTAGCCGGCGAAATGGAGTGTCCAGAGCAGGTTCTGGTTAATGCATTAGAGCAAGCATCTGAAGACGCAAGACGAATCCTCCTGGAATCATTATCCAGACAAATACCAGTGCCATCCAGGGTCATAGACGTCGCATGTACCTGGCTGAGCGATTGTAGCTCTAGTCGCCTGTTTACTGCCATATTACATATCCTAACACATCAAAAAAGGGGCTTACCAGACACGGTCCTCCAAGGCATCGCAGCACGGCTCAAGGATAAAGACAGGTATGTCCGACGGACAGCAATCGAGGCGCTTGAAGGCCAAGCCAACCTCCCCGAGAAGCTGCTCGAAGGCATCGCAGCACGGCTCGAGGATAAAGGCAAAGATGTCCGACAGGCAGCAATCGAGGCGCTTCAAGGCCGAGCCGACCTCCCCGAGAAGATGCTTGAAGGCATCGCAGCACGGCTCGAGGATGAAGACGGGCATGTCCGACGGGCAGCAATCAAGGCGCTGCAAGGCCGAGCCGACCTCCCCGAGAAGATGCTCGAAGGCATCGCAGCACGACTCGAGGATAAAGACGAGGATGTCCGACAGGCAGCAATCAAGGCGCTTCGAGGACGAGCTGACCTCCCCGAGAGGCTGCTCAAAGGCATCGCAGTACGGCTCGAGGATGAAACCTGGTATGTCGGACGGGAAGCAATCGAGGCGCTTCAAGGCCGAGCCAACCTCCCCGAGAAGATGCTCGAACGCATCGCAGCACAGCTCAAGCATGAGACCTGGTATGTCCGACAGGCAGCAATCGAGGCGCTTCGAGGCCGAGCCGACCTCCCCGAGAAGCTGCTCGAAGGCATTGCAGCACGGCTCGAAGATAAAGACGAAGATGTCCGATGGGCAGCAATCAAGGCGCTGCAAGGCCGAGCCGATCTCCCCGAGAAGCTGCTCGAAGGCATCGCAGCACGAATCGAGCATAAAGACGGGGATGTCCGACGGGAAGCAATCGAGGCGCTTCGAGGCCGAGCCAATCTCCCCGAGAAGCTGCTTGAAGGCATCGCAGCACGGCTCGAGCATAAAAACAAGTATGTCCAACTGACAGCAATCGAGGCGCTTCGAGGCCGAGCCGACCTCCCCGAGAAGATACTCGAAGGCATCGCAGCACGGCTCGAGGATGAAGACGAGGATGTCCGACATGCAGCAATCAAAGCGCTTCAAGGCCGAGCTGACCTCCCCGAGAAGCTGCTCGAAGGCATCGCAGCACGGCTCGAGCATAAAGACAAGTATGTCCGACAGGCAGCAATCAAGGCGCTGCAAGGCCGAGCCGACCTCCCCGAGAAGATGCTCGAAGGCATCGCAGCACGGCTCGAGGATGAAACCTGGTATGTCCGACGGGCAGCAATCGAGGCGCTTCAAGGCCGAGCCGACTTCCCCGAGAAGCTGCTCGAAGGCATCGCAGCACGGCTCGAGCATGAAACCTGGTATGTCCGACAGGCAGCAATCAAGGCGCTTCAAGGCCGAGCCGACCTCCCCAAGAAGCTGCTCGAAGGCATCGCAGCACGTCTCGAGCATAAAGACAAGTATGTCCGACGGACAGCAATCTTTGCGCTTGAAGGCCGAGCCGACCTCCCCGAGAAGATACTCGAAGGCATCGCAGTACGGCTTGAGGATGAAGACCGGGATGTCCAACAGGCAGCAATCGAGGCGCTTGAAGGCCAAGCTGACCTCCCCGAGAAGCTGCTCAAAGGCATCGCAGCACGGCTCAAAGATAAAAACAAGGATGTCCGATGGGCAGCAATCAAGGCACTGCAAGGCCGAGCCGACCTCCCCGAGAAGATGCTCGAAGGCATCGCAGCACGGCTCGAGAATGAAGACAGGCATGTCCGAGAGGCAGCAATCGAGGCGCTTCAAGGCCGAGCCAACCTCCCCGAGAAGATACTCGAAGGCATCGCAGCACGGCTCGAGCATGAAAACTGGTGTGTCCGACGGGAAGCAATCGAGGCGCTTCAAGGCCGAGCCGACCTCCCCGAGAAGCTGCTCGAAGGCATTGCAGCACGGCTCGAAGATAAAAACAAGTATGTCCGATGGGCAGCAATCAAGGCGCTGCAAGGCCGAGCCGACCTCCCCAAGAAGATGCTCGAAGGCATCGCAGCATGGCTCGAGGATGAAGACGAGGATGTCCGACGGGAAGTAATCAAGGCGCTTCAAGGCCGAGCCGACCTCCCCGAGAAGATGCTCGAAGGCATCGCAGCACGGCTCGAGGATAAAGACGGGCATGTCCGACAGGCAGCAATCGAGGCGCTTCAAGGCCGAGCCGACTTCCCCGAGAAGCTGCTCGAAGGCATCGCAGCACGGCTCGAGGATGAAATCTGGTATGTCCGAGAGGCAGCAATGGAGGCGCTTCAAGGCCGAGCCGACCTCCCCGAGAAGATGCTCAAAGGCATCGCAGCACGGCTCGAGGATAAAGACGGGCATGTCCGACAGGCAGCAATCGAGATACTTATAAGTCAAGCAGCGCTACCGTTAGACGGCCTCAGCTCATATGCCAAACCCTTATACAAAGCTTTACTGCAGAAAAGCTTCGAGCAACATTTATACTGGTATGATTCGGGTAATAGTTTTATTGGGGTTAACCTTAGCCATCTTTCCTTAAGTAGTAAGCAATATCACGTGAAGGGGATGGTGGTCAATTTACTAGTAGAGAAAAGCGCTATCGCCGTAGCAAAAGATGGAATCCAACAACCGCCGCTACATTTAGTTGGTGAGAATTTGTCACGGCGGTTGCGCCGTAACTGCTGGGACCCACGGGTGGAACCGACATGTGGAGAAGTACGGGCCCCTGTGGGTTGAAGATCTTGCGCCTCGCTGCCGCGAGACCTGTTTGTAGCTCTTCGAGCTACGTCTTGACAATAGAGCCTGCCCGTACCCGACGGAATAGAGCCCAGACTGTAGCTTAACCTGAATATACTGTCATTGAACTCCCTATCTGCTCCGGCCGTGACATTACGTAGCTCCTACCCATTAGCCGATCGTCTCCAACACGATGGCTACCCGACCAGAACCCCCCGCGTACCCCGACACCGCAGCAGCGCTCGTCGAGCACGTCAGCAAACACCCTGAGGACTGGATGTTCTACCTGAGGAACATGAACGGTTACTCTGTCTCGATAGAAGAGGAGAACGCCACCCTCCTCGCCACCATCTCGTCCCTCCAAACCGAAAACACGAGAAGCAATGCAGTCATCGACTACCAGAAGGAACAACTGAACGAACGGGACGAACGGAACATCGAACGAGCTACTAAAGCTGCCGAGAAGATTACCCGGCTCGAGGTTGAGAAGGTTCAGCTCCTCGCTGCCGCTACGCCCGTTCCTCTCGCAGATACTGCTCCGGGAACGGCTACGCCTGCTCCTGCCTCACGTAACGGATCTACCTCCCTCAGTGAAAAACTCCCAGACCCAGAGAAGTTCGACGGATCCCGCGCGAACCTTCGACGCTTCACACAGCAAGTCTACGGCAAGATGATCGCCAATGCCGACCGATTCCCGACCCCCCAGGGCCGTCTGACATACGTTGCCGGCCGGCTGACGGGGAAAGCATACCAG
>MU864547.1:0-37550 GCA_033296905.1 Podospora australis
GGTCAAACTGGCACGCAGTCTGTACTTTAGTTCGCTTACGCGTTAAAATAGTTGTAGAGGGACCGCTTATCCCATTGGGATGGAGGCAAGGCCTCTCACGGTGTAAGAACAATAATAATAATAATATAAGGGCGGGGCCCAGCCGGGGATAACCTGGTGTCCCTATGGCCCCCATGTCCCACATCCTCCGGGTATATGTGACCTTCAAGACGATATCTGAAAGGTATGGGAGTCGGTTCTTGCCAAAAGGTAGAGGGACGGAAGATGCGAATACGGCAGCCCATGACTTTCTCTGCTGTTTGAATCTCAAATTCTTTATTTTGACGTCGCGAATGTAGTCTGAGACATCAATGGTGGGGTCCTGGCACGGGAGAGGCTTCCCCATGCTTTCGGAGGCATCCCGCGACTCATCAGCCACACAGTCAAACCCATGCCCCGTGAGAATATTTAAGTGTTCGGTTTGTTGAATGTGCTCTCGGAAAAAGGGAAGCTTGAGGGTTTGAACGGGAAAACTCATTATAAAAGGCCCACCAAGGCCGCCCAGTTGCGCGGAACTCGTATTGGATCTGGTGGAGACGGCAGAACTCAGTAGTAGCCAGCTTGTTAATAAGGGGATGAACACCTCTCATCGCAACCAAGTCCCTCAAGATCAAGAGAAGTCATTTTCGCGATGATACCAACACCAGTCACGTGGATTCTCCGTTCGAACGACGAGCGGCGGTGGATGCACGACGAGAAGCCTCACTATCATGTAGAGGATCTCATTAGGGTAAGAGAGAAACCCGAGATCGGACTCCCATCGTTTCTTGGGGGCAATTATCTGATCTTGGTCCATGGGTTACCAGTTATCCGAAATTGTCGGAAAGGAAGAGAGGCTGAACAGGTAAGGTAGGAGCGATGTCTTTGGCGGAATGGAAGATGATTGGCCAGCGAAAACTGAATGGATGCTGATATCTTGTATTGGTTTGTTGGAAGAGAAAATTTCGCAAACTCGACCAGAACTAGAAGAGAAAAAAAGGCCAGAGGTTTTAAAAAGTGCAAGACCAGATTAAACTTCTCAGTCGGTAACTCATCTCGATCTTGTGATCACACAGGTTCATAGTCCACGGATCACCTCCACCTGTACCATTGGGCACTTCGAGATAACCATCGCTATCAGTCTTTGAAGTTCCCCTCCTCCATGGGTTTGGACGCCCCCTCACAGGGAAATCCCTTGGGGCAAGCTGGCCAGGTCGATGATAAATGCTTTCATGGCAGACAACTATACCTGGGGACTATCACAGCCAAGTACTTCTTGCGCTGTGCTCCCTCATTGGGGTCAAAAAGATGTAGGATATGATTCCCACGTTGGATAGAGTTGATTTGTAGTGAAGCTGCAAACTACCAGCTGAAAATTCGTCACACAATCGGTTGGCGAGCGTGGTAGTGAAAAGTAAGATCTTGGGAAACCCACACCGTTTCCGCACCAGATCGGTTTTGGGGGTTTTGGATAGGGTGTCCTGGTGGAGGCGTAGGTTCATGTACTTTGGGTCTTTTTTTTTTGGAACCAAACGATTTATTCCAACGTACACGGCAAAGAGAGTTTGTCGCGGCTGCTTGCGCAACCGAACTATAGACGACAACCTTACAGAGAAAGGGGAAATATTTAGCGCGCGTCTGTTCCATCTTTGTACATGACAATTAGGTCGGAATGGCTGCCGATACGAGGGAAAATGGACAAAATCGGAAATGCCACGTGGGTGACAAGATGACAGAATAACCAGTCGGACTGCGGCTCTTTCGGGTGCGAAAGGGTCGGCAGGTATGTGAACGGTTCAACGGCAATGGAACGCGCGGTCCAGTCCGCTCTCCCGGCAATGGGAATAGACAGGATACTGACGACAGGGTGGGTTCATCGCCGCTGTTGTGCATTGTTGGTTGCTGCGGCTCGAGCGTGGTTGGTTGTGTTACTACTGCGGTGGCGGTGGTGGTGGTGGTGGTTTTAAAGTTGGGGCCGGATCTTTGGGTCGCGCGCAGAATGTTCCAAGGGCTTCGGTAGGGCTGAAGGAACGAGCCTGCAGGACTTTGTTGGTTGTCATTGGGAATCATCACATGCATTGTACCTGCATGACCAGTTTTTTGAGCCAATTTGTGTGATTCGAACAGTCACGAATGAGACACAGAGACGGTTGAAGAATCTTGCATTAGGCAAGGACCGCATGCTTTTTTGGAAAGTCAGAAATGAGCCTGATTGTTGGATTGCGGATTCCAAAAACGCCTTGGGAACTGTTCCTAAGGACGGGAAGGATTATGGGATCTGGACCAATGATATCACTATCCAGGGGTTTCTCTCGGTTAAGGCCCTCCGTGTCAGAACGTTCTTTTCTTAACTCCGACCTAGATGAGCTTGGCCTTCCTTTTTCGCTCCTGTTTGTTATTGGGACTTTTGGATCATGCGTTTGCTTGCAAAAACGAACAAAGGAATATTGTAAATCGGCCGATTTATTGAGAAGAAAACAAGAAAAAAACTATCTATCCCAAGATATCTTGCTCACCCTGCGAGCGCCCCTGCCGTCTATGTGGTATGGTTGATTGCTCCATCCAGGTCTAGTATCCCCTTATCCCAATGCCATGCGGTGAAAAGACGCAAAAGAAATGTGTGAAAAGAAATGTCCAATCCTATGCAGCTGTTGATTTCGAGTGTTGATGACTAATTGAATGAATCGTTTACTTCTTCTGTGACGGTGTAAGTGAGTGCTCTTGAAAGGGGGCAAAGGGGGGGCAAACATACCGCTGCAGAAGAGCTGCCAGAGTTCCCGGAGGACCCTGAGGAGCCAGAGGAGCTCCCAGAGCTTGAGCTTCCACCATAGCTGGTGAAGACGACGTCAGGCTTGATGATACCAATGGCCGAGCCGTGCTTGAGGAGATCGTCCCACTTGCTGCTGTTGCTGCTGCCAGACATTTTGAAGATGGTGTTTAGGGTTGGTGTAGAAGTGGTTGGAGATATGAGAAGCCGATGTTTAATAAGCTGAGCGAATGCCGGTGTTTGTTCGAGATGTTTTGGCACGAGTGTCGGTGTTGAAGATCCTGTTGCTGCTGTTGGATGCTGAGCTTAATGACTGGAGGGGATGCATGTCCATGGCTTATATATTCTGAAGTAAGTTCATGTAACTTGTGATATTCTTCTCGCAAATGCGAAGTTGTATCTTGCTAAATCGTTGCCTGATTTCCACCGAGGTGACACTTCGCGATGAATACATCGTCCTGGACCTCGAGATGTCAGGAGCACAAGGAGCAGCACGCCTGTAACGAGTTGTGATTGGCGAGAAGTTCGAACGTTCAGTCATGTCGTCTTGCCTGTGAGTTAGCTAAGCAATAATAGGATGCGGCGGATTTGCCCCTGTCTTTGGTGGGTTGCTCGGTCTTCAGTACGGTTCTCGAAGATGCAAAGTGCGAGGTTGTGGATGAATGAGTTATCCGAACACGTGCTATGCTATTTGCAGCATAGGGCGCGGCGATAGTGGCTGCGGTGCACCGCCCAAAGACGCTGAAACTCAGCAAAACAAAACCCCCAAACCCCGCAACCTCCAAAACGCCTGACCGCAGTGTGGTCCGGCGATAGTTCAAAATGTGTTCATCTTATTTTGTCTTCGGGGCTTCGGATCCGATAAGATGGTAATCGCACGGATTCTAGGTACCAAGCAAAGACCCAAGCGGCCGGAACATGGGGATTTTTCACTGCCGAGCCGAATTGCAACATGACATCTTTTCTCGCCACTAACCCCGGCTGGCAGGGTTGCAAGATGCGAGAAAAAACTCACCATGGGGTGTCGGATTGGAATCCGATACCTATTAGGTATCGAGCTATGGCACGTCCATCATTCCTTGCTCTTCATCTGCACCTACACTATAGCTACTTCGGTGGCTCGCAACCTAACCGCAAGGCGCTTTTCAAAATCTCTCGATGACCCATAAGGTCGAGACCGTCGATGCATCGCCGTGTGGCATCTTGTTTTACTGTGCTAAAGAATTGCTGCTGCCTTCCGATCCTCTGTGGCATTCAGGACCAATTGACTCAACCCAACCTCCTTCAGTAGCCAGTCTCGATGTCACTGACCTGCGATATAGTTAGCTTTTTCCAAAACGGGTTTATTATTCACTGCACGAAAGCCATATATTCGAGCAAATCAACATGTTTTTCGGGTCTCGTTTCCCAGACTTTTGTCGCTGTTGGGGTCTCGGGTGGGGGAATTGGCGGAGGCGACGAACCCCCCAGACTTGGAGACAAAAACTAAAGGCACCTCGCGATCATCGACTCAGTGCAAGAATAGTTAGATACCTGTAGTTGTTACAGCCGGTAAGTCTGGGTACATTATGTCCCAACCTGACCAGAACAATCTCTTGACTTGTTTGTTGGGGGCTTGACGATGCCAAGTATTTCCCGCACTTAGACAACCGTTCAGGTGAAGTTCGGTGAGTCTTGAAAAAATCCGTGAAGATTTTTCGTAGTGCAAGTTTGCGACTCACACGCCGTTGCATTCTTCCTAGATGGAGAAGGTCTGATCCCACTTGCCTAATTCCTGGAGGCCGGCCCTGACCTCAAGGGCGGTCCTCACCGAATTGATATGCAAGGAATGGACAGGCGAGATAGTGACGTGTCCAAGCAACCGACCATGGCACTTCAAATTGAACTAGGTAGGTAGAAGACAAAAGAAAACAGGCCGGAGATGCGGGTGCTGCCAGCCCCGATTCGAGTCTTTAAAGACCATCAGGAAGGAAGGAAGTCAGGGAGGCAGAGAATTCAAACCCGAGTCCTTCATCATGTGCTCAAGCCATCTGCATCCATCTGCTTCTAAACCCGTCAAACTCGGCCGAGAAACCTCCATCCGTTCCTGCAGCCCCGGTGGATGGTGTACTACTTTGAATCCTGCAGGTCGGTTAGACGGAGGTTTGGTCATCTTCTAGGTCCTGAGTGGTACACATTGACTGTCATACATGAATGAAAGGGGCTACATCAGGTGGTCTCTCAGTTTTGCCATCTGTTTTTGCTCTTACCATGTCAACTTGCAGTCTGATTGTCGGTGCACCTTTGGGTACCGTGACTTAGGCATCCAAGAATCCTCTCAGGGGGCAAACTTCCATGCTTTGAAATCGACCGACTCGGGACTGAAGGAGATACTCGTGAGTAGCACGATGTCCGCTTTCGGCAACCTGGCAGGAAAGTCGACCACATCGGGAAGGGCATCATCTCTTGAGCCTCAAACGACCTCCCCATGGAACACTTTTGGTCACCGCAGATTATCGATCAGGTCCTGAACTTCAGGTTCCAGCGCTCAATTCGGCGATAGTCTTCGAAAGGCTGTGCAATGATCGATGGTTGATGAATACGTCGAACTTGGGATTCGCGTGGGTCGAATCGTATGTCCATAACTCAGGTTTGAAACAGGGAATGTTCCCCAGAAGGTCCAGGCAGCAGATTAAATCAAAATCTAGCGTGGCGAACTAAGGGGAAAAGGTCTCCATAGCGTTGGCTCATTTTTCGGGCTGTGTATTGCATCTCCAACTACGCCGCCGTGGTGCTAATTGCCCTGAGCCGTACAGCTGGGGTCCACGAACTCTTGGCATTCACTTACATGGATCTAGCCCAGCAGACACATCAGCATTTAAGGTGCGATAGCCCTGCAAGATAACATGATGTTTGATAGTACGAACTAAGTAATTATTACATCCATGGATCTACATACACCAAATTTCTTTTTATCACCTTGTCAAGTTTTTGCTTAATGAACAAGGACCACGACGTCAAAACACAAAACCGTTCTTCATCTTTTGGTGTGGACTGGCCTTGCATAAAGACCTAGCACCAAAACCTCACACTCTCCCCCTCCGCCGACAATGATGAGCCCCCAATGATTGCAAAGTTAGCAATCTCGGAGGATTTTCTATCCTCTTCGCAGATCTCCTGGGGAAAAGCGACAAGGAAGCTCTTTGTCAGTACGTTGATCGTCCCGGTAAAATGCACGGAGCGTCATGACAGATGCGAGGGGTAAATGCACCATATCAACGTTTCAAACTGGAAACTTTGGTTGCCGTCGCCTCTGTTATGGGACGGGAAGGGAAAAGGGGGTCCGTGATGCACACCACCTTTATTAACCGCAAAACATGAGGGCATGCCAACATGAGAAGAAAACCTTAGGAGTTATTGTTGCAGCGTATCAAAATGAGCTCTTACCAACAGTTGAGATGGTGTGGTATCCCTCTCAATGGTGTGCCAAGGACACTGTGGTTATATATTCATCTTAAAGGTGATTGCCACTGGATTTCTCGACCTTGGGCCGTCCATCCTCCTAACTGAAAAGTCTCAATCATTGTGCTCATCTTTGTCAAACACAGGTCGGCAAGTGTATTTCTGCCATCTACCATCTCAAGACTCCAGTAGCCGCTTATTGCTCTTGTCAAAATGTGCACCAACCCACCTGAATCCCCCACCCCCTTCTGCGAACCTCGTGAAGGTGCACAACTCCGAACAGGCCAGACCATCGAGAGCAAGTCGTTCACATTACCTGCACTTCCCATCTCCTCTTCATATCTGACATCTCAGTATGCTAACATTCTTCCCCTGAAGTAATCTGGTCCCCCCTCTTCTTCGCAACAGGCCCCAACTCCCGCCCCCGCCAGATCCGCGTCCAAGCTGAATTCTTCCCATCATCTTCCTCAAATACTTCATCAACTCTAGGCTTCACCTCCACCCTACTCTCGCCGTCCTCCGGCCGCTTCGCCTGGACTATCCTCGACTCCTACCTTCCTCCCAGTATCAACTCCCTAACCGCCAGCCTGGCCATTGCGGAGCCCTTCACAGATTCAGATGGGAATGGCACGGTGCTGGAGGGCAATGACTCTTTTCCAGGGCCGAGGGTGACTATTCTCCGCAGCACCGGCGCGCAACAGCCTAACAGTGGGAGTAACAAGAACAACAACACCACCAATGCGGCGAACAGGGGCGCAATCGGGGGAGGACCAAGTCCCCTGGCAATTGTGCTGCCGGTAATCTTCGGGGTGCTTACTATTATTGTGATGGTGGGCTGTGTCTTCTTCAGGAGAAAGAACCCGGGATTCAGAATGCGGGATTGGGTAAGCGGGATGATGAACCGGAGTGGAAGGGGTGGATTTGGCAGTACTAACGGAGGAGGAGGAGGAGGTAAGGGGCTTCTACCCTTGTCACTGGGGCAAGGAGGAGGGTATGGGGAGAGACAGAGTCGCGGGCAGAGATTGCAGGGGAAGGATATTAGGGTTGTTACTACGGATATTAACTCTTTGAGGATGAATGCTGTGAAGATGGCTGGGAATGGTGGGTTTGGTGGTGGGGGTCCGAATGTGTTTAGGGAGGAGATGAGGAGGCAGGAGAGGGTGCGGGTGTGAGGGTACTCCCGTCCGTGGGATGAATGGAGGTGTCAGGAGGAGGGGGGGGGGGGGGGGGGGTGGGTAGGGTAATGGAGTGGTGATATTGTGTATTTTTACTGTCTGTTACATGTTGTTAGCTCGTACGGTCTCGCAATCACTTTGCAGTGTAGAATTTGATGGCGCGAGATGCAAAGTGTGCATTTGTCACCAAAGGCACGAGCTCTAAGAGCGTGATCTTTTGGCCTTGACGCCTGTCAATGCTGGCTTCCACGAGCACTGTTTATCATTGGTTTGGGCTTCCATGTCTTACCAAGCAGGTGGAAGGCTCCAAATTTACAGAAGTAAGCATATGTTCCATCCTATCCTAAGCATCCTTCCTAGGTAATTTCTTAGATGATGCTAATCACCTTGGCCTCCAACCCATCGATCCAGTCGACTTGCTTTTCCTTCCAGTTATTCTGGAACTTGCCAACCCTCTTGAACTGCTCTGCCGGCAACCGCTCCAGAACCAAACCCCAGACGAAGGAGCCTTCAGCGTCCCACATAATCGGAACAACAGCCAGCTCTTCTGATCTCGGCTCGTCGGCGTCAAATCTAACGGCACCAATCTTCTTTTTCTCTCCATCACGCCCAACCACCATAACTGTGCCCGCACGACCATCGCCGTCCACCACAACTCCCTGTTTCAAAACCGCCCTGAGTCTCAACAGCGCAGACGTCAACTCACCAAATGGTGTTCCTTTCGGCGGCACAGTTACCTGACAATCCACAACCTCGGCTTGCCTCAAATTCTCCCCTACCGAAGCAGCCTCGCCCTCTTTCCAGGATGCCCTGACCAACCCATTCATACTGGCCCACGACCATGAGGGCGCACGATAATTCTCCGGTCGAACTTTCGGTTCCGTCACGCTTCCCTCGATCTCCCACAAAAGATCAAACAGCAACGACTTCTTCCACAGCCCAGCATAATACTCATCACCCGTCACCCGCGCGAACTGCTCTGCCACGCCACCCACAGCAGGGAGCTTATCGTTCTCCCGCGAGATGTTTCTGAACGTGTACAAGAAGATAATACTTAGCCACGCCTGTCTGGCGTTCCTCCAGTCCTCCGCCGTCCATTTACCGGAACCCTTATCCTTCGGATCATACACGTTATGCGGCAATCGCATCCCAGTACTAGGTTCGCAAACCGCCTGGCCAATGCTGACTGTTTCCGTCTGGCAATGATACTTCAGCGTGTCACTGGCGTACACCAAGCTCCGCGGCGGGAGGAGTTTCTCCTGCAAGGTCCAACCGCGGTGGGCAATGGGTTCCATCTCATCCCAGTAGCTGCGTGATGCGTCGCCTGCGCTTGTATCACGGTGCCTTGCGAAACATACCACACCTACCTCCTCGGTGGAAGCAGTGCGGAAAGGGACTCGCGCATGAGGGTTGCGCTGAGGTCGAGGTGTGGAGAGGAATCCTTCCCATGTGGTGCTTGCGCAGGCGGCGTTGAGGGTGAGGAAGCTGTTGAGGTAGATGTAGCGCATTTTTCCGACTTGCTCGTTTCTGTCATCATCTGAGTCCTGGATGATGCACAGGGCGTCGATCCAGAGGTAGCGCTGCCCAAGAGAGTGGGTGACGGAGATGGCGTCACGAATGGTTTGGGGGAGAATGTCAACGGGGATGCCGTTGGTGGTGTACTCTTTGATGTTGTCGGTAGTCGTCATTGGCTGTTTGGCGCCCCAGACGTAGCTCAGGGCAAGATAGGGACCGCGTTGTTCACCCTTGGTGAGAACCACGCGCGGGTGGTTCGGTTCAGAGCAGTCGATGACTCGATCTGGGAGGATTGGCATTGAATCAGGTTGCGGGCAGTGCTTGTGATTTCTGAGGCAGTTATCCATGCATCCCTGAGCCAACTTGAAGCTTTCCGGGGTGGTGAGGTCGATGATGCGGTTTCGGCCGGCGATGTGCTTGGTTGCAGGATCATCGGCTGTGGTGTAAACGAGGTAGCTATTCTCAGACCCGCCTTGCTCCATGCCGATGACCTGGACTTTGAGCTTCTTGTCGTGGGGTGTGCAGTCCGACTTGACGCGGGTCACCCGCACTTTGACGTCCCCGAGAGTACAACTCTTGATGAGGATGAGATTGCACCAGTTGCAGCCGTCCTTTGCGCCGTCTTGGATAGCCGGCCATGTTGTAGTGTATTCATATTGGTCGGCGCTGAAAAGTGTCTCCCATGCTTGAGGCGAGAAGATAGTATTCCAATCTGCCTGGCAGACGAGGGATGAGGGATTTTGGGAGGGCTCCATTCTCTTGAACTCAGGGGCTTGGGTACAGCAAAGTCAGGTTTTTGAGATCTGCAGTGTTTTTAGAGGAAGAGCCGGATCACAAGAGTTTTTATAATTTTTTTCTTCCGATCAAGTTAGCCGCCCAATTATGCCCAAACAAGAGCCAATATACGAAAGAGGAAATATTCCGAAAAGTCTTGGCAGCTGAAGTCGATCGCTGCCACTAGTGATTCTCAAGCATGGACTATTGAGGTTCTAAACTTCGAAGTTATCCGGGAATACAGAGAGCAGAGCAGAGAGTGAAGCACGCAGTATTTCCGCCACAGACATTAGACACCCAAGATGTGTGAATAATGGGGGCTAAGGGCGTGATCTTTTCGATTAAACGCCTCAAGATAACCTTTCACGCCCGTATAACGCTACTGGTACGTGTTAACTAACCTAATAGCACGAATGCTAGGTTATTTCTCTATGCGTTCATCTTCTTTCTACACGCCTATGATGTTTATTCGAAGGAGTGGAAGGAGAGTTGGCGGACATGGTTTGGAAACTCTATACACGGTACACGGGACCTATGCAACCATGGTGAGGTGTTGCCTTCCCACATCTTCCTTCCTCTACAGAGATGGTCTGATGCAATGGAACCAGCAAGGAGGCTCCAGCCGTTCGTCGTCATATTCGTCAGGATCGATGGGCTGACCAGTACGGTCGAGCTCGACCCAGCGACGGCCTTCATCATCCAGAGGAAATGGAACCCGCTTCCACAGAGTGCGGTGTTCTTTCCACTGTGATTTCGGGACGTGGTGTCATTTGTACAAGGGGCAAGAATACCTCTCGGATGTGAAAGTAAACCTGGAACTTTTGAAAGACATCCCTTCTTCCACCTCCTCCGACACCCAAAACTTTCTCCCTTCTTCAATCTCACCGCACAACCTCTCTTCTTTTGGATCCCAACACCTCTCTCACCTAGTCACCCCCCCATCATCCCAGTTCAGGGCTGCAACAAGCATTTCGGCTATCAATTTCAACGCACATAGTCGCCATGAAGCTCTCCCTTGCAGTCCTCACGCCCGCCGTCTTCTCGGCGGTACTAGCAGAGGTATGCTTTCGTACACAGTGCATGTTTCATTCGTTTCCGATCCCCTCTGACGAATTTGTGTACGCAGATTCCTCCTCGAACGCTACCGTCAAACTCGTATGAGATCATCCTAGAGCCAGATCAACACGCCATTGGCCCCAAGAAACACATCTTGTCACCTGAGGAAACCAGACAGCTGATTGACCCGCTGGGACCTCTTACACCCACCGAGACACCCAAGCACATTGACAAGCCATTCGGAAAGGGTAAAGGCAAGGGTAAAGGCAAGGGTAAGGGCGATGGTAAAGGCAAGGGTGACGGAAAGGGTAAAGGAAAGGGCAAAAACAGGACAGGTAAAATAAATGATAAGCTGGACGCTATCAAGGAAAAAGGTTTGGTGGCTGGGATGTAGACTTTAGGGGCTATGTTGCCCTGAGTAGATCCTAGAAATGCATCACCTTCATATTATCACCGTTGTTGATCAATTTTGCCAGAACGAGACTAGGAACAATTCCAATATGCCGGAGGAGGGAATGGAGGCAACACCATGGGACAATGCAAGTGCTTATACTGTTCTGTTCCCCTTTAGTCCCACTCATGCAGCCGCTTCGGGCGTGATTATTCGACAAAATGTCCAGATATAACCACTCACACCTGTGTAATACTACTGGTCTGTATCAACTAATTTCATAGCACGAATGCCTATTACAATTAAACGCGTCTACCTTCTTTTTATATGTCTATATGTTAATTCGAAGGTGTGGAAGGCCGAGGTGGTAGGCGTTCAGCAGAAAAGATGACGTGCCTTGAAGCCACGCGCCATAAACTCCTTACTAAACTGGATGCACAAGAGATCCATCCAGTGCCCACTAAAGACTTACCGTGGGAGACTCTCCAAGTCACATCCAATAGCCATCCTTCCACAGTTCTTTTCTGTATCCCTCCGTCAACCGCTCATCTTCCCCATAGACTTCCTGCCACCCGACGAAGCCTCGGTCCAGCACGTAGACTTTTTGTTCCACAGGTGCTGCCTGGTCTTCTTCTTTTGCCTCTTCTGACCCTTGCTGCTCTGTGTCGTTTTTCTTCTTATTTGCGTTTAGTGTGCCCAGTATCCTCTGCCGTTCCCTCAGGTAGCGCAGCGCAGCGCCGGGCCCTCGTTGTTGGGACAGCGCGCAGTGGAACACGACGGTTTCTTTGTCTTGGAGCTTGCGGACGAGGGCTGGGAGGGTGGCGTCGAGTGTGCGCGAGGGGAAGTGGTGCGCGCCTTTTATGTGGCCTCCTATGTAGTCTTTGCGGGGTGCATGTTAGTGGGGGCAGAGAGAGAGGGGGGAGGGGGGGGGAAGGACAGAACAGGGGGAGAAAGGGGTGCGATATGGAGAGAAGGGGTGAAGATAACTAGGGCAAAAGGGAGAAAATGCAGGAAGAGGGAGAGAGAGATGAGCGTACCATCATCGCGCACATCAATTATGGCGATGCGGCTGGTGTCAGCTTTGAGGTCGAGGGTTGGGTCTTGTTCGAGGAGGAGTGCGGAGAGGGTGGGGGCTGATAGGCGATGGAGGGAGGAGATGGTTACTGCTGAGGCCATTTTGGCTGGTATCTTGCAGTGGGCTGCGCGAAGTGGTGAAGGGGGTAAACAGGAGGAGGGGATTTGGGATTGGATATTGCAAACGTGGGAATAGCTTCGTTTTGGCGCAAAATCAGAGGGGTGCTGTGTTTGGGTTGGAGATGGCGTTGAGACGAAGAAGGTCTGGACCTTGATGGACTTTGGTAAGGGCGTAAGGCTGGGTTGGCGGATCGGCGCAGTGCAGCGCGGGGTCTGGATTCTCAGGGGCGCGGCGCGTCAGCTTGGCTGTTGCAGCTGAAATTCTGGCAGCTGTCATCAAGCCTGAACCCTGCCTGTGTGACGACTTGGCAGCGATTGGCGACCTGCAGGCTGCACGACATTTTGACCACTCAGCGGAGCTTGGTTTTCACTTCACAAATTCGTTCAGTCCTTCAAACCGGCCTTTTCCGTTGCGCTGTGATGGATTCCTGGTTGAGTAACGACAAACTTTGTTGATTGTCTTACAGGAAAAAATCCATTCCGTGTTTCGCGCGTGGAGTTCGACGTCTCTCAGGTTGACTGACGCCAGAGGTTTCAAGGGAGCGGCGTCTTGGGGACTGACTCGACTGTTTGTGAACAAGACTCGACTCCACCACCCAGAGAGGGATGAACAGAAACTCCAAGGATGCCAGTACGCACTCAGAAAGAAGCAGCTTATTGCCGACATCACGGTTCTTCAGACTGAAGGAGTACTGAGGCATTACGCCATGTCCGAGTTCGGTGTCCAGCTAGGACTCGCTGTCTTTATGACACCCCCAAAGAGCCGGGAGCTGGGAGCTGTCGATTCTTTCGTCCCAAGTTCATGACATAGACACGGCACCATGACCCGCCGACTCGACGCCTGCACGGTTTCCAACCAGTTTCCGACCCACTGAAGGAGGCAAAGAAGCCTTGGATGGTCAATCGTCCTGTGCTGGACCATGATGTGTCACGCCAAAAGGTAACGAATCCTACCAGAACATCCAGGCAAGCGTCGTCTCTTGGATCGATCAGCGTGTCGAGTGACCTGATGCTCCAGCATTTCCCATCCTTCCTGGCTGGACTTGACGTTGCTAACCTTGCGTATTCGTAGGTTTTCGCCTTGGTCTGTCGGTTAATCTTCGTAGTTGCCCAAGTGTTGTTTACTCGGCGAGCGAGCTGCCCTCGATGGCGTCTCGGTCCTTCAGCATCTGGGCTGCATTATGGCAAAGGGAAAATCATGGCCGTTCCTGATACTGCTTGGGCTGCTCGCATGCTCAGTAGCAGAGGCTCTGCTAGATGATGCGTCTCTGCGGGCTGCCCAGGAAGACTTAGGCCAACAGCACCAACAAGAAATACCATTCTCACCACCACTTCGTTCGCAGGTCGTCACACGAATATCTGAAGATGCAGGTGACTACGTCGACTACCACACTCCTACTTCTATACCAACGACGACGCCAACGCCGACGTATCCGTCACACAGGGCGATGACAGTAACTGCCGAGTCGTGCCCGGCCACCACGACTGTCAATGTTCATCATCGTCGCGATGATATGTATCTCGAGGGCATATTGGCAACCATCAGTTCTCTTCAGCTCGCCTTGGCCTCTGCTACCGCCGGCGCCCTGTCTCTGTCCCAGGAATTTGCCTACTCTCTTGATGAGCTCAAGTCCTCCACCGAGTACCTCGCTTCCTCGGCCTCGGATGCCTTGCTTGTTGCTGAGGCCTCTGCTTCAAGCGCTTTAGCTGCGGTCGAGGCATCAGCCGCACAAGCCTTGGCTGATGCGAGGGAGTCTGCCGCTAGCAGCATCAGTGAGGCCGTTGCGCTAGCGCCGTCGGCAACCAGGGCTTCCAACAGGACATATCAAGTGAGTACTCCCCAACCTGGGTCTTCAGGCACACCGCCCCTAACAACATCAACAGGCCCAAACACACAATGACAAGACCAAGGCTGCTGTCTCACCAACGATTGTCGGTGTAGCCATCGCCGCCGCTGTTGTTGGCACTATCCTCCTATCCCTTCTGGCATTTTGCTTGTTTATGCGTCGACGCAAAGCAAAGCAGAGAGCACAAGAGGAAGAAAACGAGGTCAATGCAGCCCTTGACCGCGCCATTGTCTCCTACATCGTCAAAGAACTTCCCAGTCCACAGGGTTCTGCGAATTCGAACTTGAGGTCACCTCTGGGACCTGGCGCCTTGACTGCGACGAATTCGAGAGTATCCGGCGACCGAAGGCCCAGTGCACCGATGCCTTTGAAGTCTCCGCGATCACACCTGGAAGTACCGGAATCGCCTTTGGAGTCGCCGCGCCGACCTCCCGAGCCACCGATCCCTCGAAGATCGGGAGAACCGCCGCGACCCTCTGTCGAAACAGCGCGCACTCGTCCATCGATAGAACCACTCGAGATACTGGAACCTCCCGACTCGCCACGACTGTCGCAAACATTACTGCCGGCTAAGGCGTACCAGAGGCCGTCTCTCATTCACAAGCGCTCTGCTCCGACCATGAGGATGAGACCGCCGCCGCTTGGGCACAACCGGTCAGCTTCCGACGCTTCGAACATGTCGATGTTACCAGTGTCATATCACCGGAGCACGGTGTCTTCATCCTCAAACCTCCTGAGAGCCTTTCACCGGCGGACAGCGTCGTCACACTTCATGGACAGCGCCGAAAGGGTGTATGGCGACATACTGACCAGTCCGCTGGAGACTACCAGCCCTCCTGTAATAGACCGGCCACCATCCGAAGTCCAAGCAAGACCACCACCACTACCGCCGGAAAGGCCAAAAAGGCCAAGGGAAGATGTCGGCTGGCCGCTCACAAAACAGCCCTGGGTGTGACGGGCGCACAAAAGGTTCAATAAGTGTAGGACATTAGTTTAGAGGTACAAAGGCGTTCTGCTTTGGGTTATTTTATGGGGATTTGGGTAGGCAAACGAGGCTGGAGTTTGGGAGTAAAAGGGGGTCTGGCCGGCTGACCACTTAGGCCCGGCATTTGTATGCACGGGTTATTCTATATTATTTTTCTATTGTCTTGGAGGTCCAACTTACCATCTTGTATATTCATATTATTTCAGTATTAGCTTAGTGTATGCTTGACCACTGATTTTTTCGTTCGAACTTGTTCCTGCGGTTACCTGGTGCGTGGTGGCAGATCCATTACAAAATATTGACGGCCGGACACGGTGAAATTATAATAAATTGTAGGGTTTCATGGAAAATGATGACCCCTGATTGGACGGATAGCTTATGCCGGAGCTTTTGACCCGCCTGTTTTCGTCACTTTTGTTAGTATCTTCAGAAATGTTCAAAGAAAGCTGGGAAATGTGAAGTGTGATTTCAAATACGCCACTATCCTGCCATCGGATATTCAGACACCCACCATAGGGACTAACTGAACTTGCTGCAAGACGAACGCATTTGAGAGTTTGAGATAGATTAAAAAGAAGTGTCAAAAGACGAAGTTACCAGAGCTTTCGAGGTGCACGTGAATCTGACAAGGGTCTTGCCAAACAGGTTTCATACGTGGGCGGGAGCTCCCACTGGGTTGGGTGTGATGACGACAAACTTCTGAAGAGGTTTGCGCTTATCTATCATCGACCATGATTTAAAAGTCGAGTTTGAAGTCAATTACATACATGCCTGATAGCATACCCAACAAGAACCTCTCAGCATTTTTTTGATTGCATCTTTTCTCCCAACTCGACGTAAAACAAGTGCAACATTGTCATTCCCAGAATCGAGACCCAAGATCTGAAGCTTTTTTTTATTATAATTACCGGCCGCCATCAAAGCAACGTCAGAACCCCCCCTGCAGACACAAGAGAGCAGCACTGTTGGGCGGGCACGAAAAGCGACAGTGACGCACGACCCACCAAAGCCCATTCCCGAACACTGACCACCTTTTTTCGATTAACCTCCACAGCTCCACCAGCCACTTCCAACAAGCTTTCAGCTTTACCGTTTCGTTGTCTCTCAAACTCGACAGCTCCCAACACAAGACAGCTGCCTCAACGCAAGCAACCGCTACTAATTCTACCGCCACCGCACCCCCCATCATATACAACATCGTCTTCACGTATTTTCTACCCGACGATCTTATCTAGACACGATGGCTCCCCCGCCGTCCCCCGACCTCCCCCTGCCGCAAAGGCTGCAAAAGCTTGCCTCGACCTTGCAGTGTATGTGTTGCATCACCACCATCACCACCACCACCACATCACCATCGTTGCTCTACCCCGCAGCGTAATTTAGGGAAACACAATGCTAACTTTTCGCTTTTTCCACAGTTGCCTGGTTTGCTGGGTATGTCGATAGCTTCCTGTTGGACGTTCTTTGTTCGAAGACGATGACGACGAAACTTCGATCCGATCCCTCGATTTACTGACATTTTTGCTCGAAATAGGCACGCGGCTCTCATTCTCTGCATTACTAGATATGCCTTCTCATGGCTGCGATTCAACTACTATAGCGGCATGGCCCGCTTTTGCTATCGCACCGCCTTCATCGCGGCGGCCGGCACATACGGCATTGTCGTCTACAAGACATGGAGGGCTCGCCAGAAGACAGGCGCCAAGCAGCCCGGTGGTCCCGTTGGCTACCTCTCTGATGAGAACGTCCAGTATCTCTGTAGGTCTAATCCGCCCGGGAATGACAAATGCAGTTGTCGGTGCTAACGATGACCAGTGATGGCCCTTGTCTGGCTCCTTCTCCCCCAGTACCCCCTTGCTCTCCTCCCTTACGGAATCTACTCGGTCTTCCACGTCGCTACATACACCCGTGCGAACCTGATCCCGACGCTCTTCCCTCCCCAGAAGGTGGCCCCTACTGCCGGCGCAGCACCGAACGGCAAGCCCCAGTACGCACCCCACCCTCTGTCCGATGCGATCGGAGTGTTCGTCAAGAAGTACTACGACATGTCGATGTCGATGGTGTCGTCCCTGGAGATTCTCCTCTGGGTTCGCGTTCTTCTCGCTGCCATCTTCTTCCAGTACCGCTCCTGGGTCCTTCTCGTGCTCTACACCGTCTTCCTCCGCGCCCGTTACGCCCAGAGCAGCCACGTCCAGAACTCTTTCGCCATGCTCGAGGCTCGCATCGACAACCTTGTGGGTGCTCAGGGTACTCCCCCTGCCGCTCGCCAGGCATGGGACGTTGTCAAGAACGGTGCTCGCCAGTTCCATGCCGCAACCGATATCAGCAAGTACGCCAACGGCGCTGCTGCTCCCAAGAAGACCTCTTAAATGCGCGAATTTGGCTATCGCATTTGACAAGCCACGCGACGACACTGGCACCCTGCAGTGGTTAATATCGCAACAAAATGACGTGGTTTACAGACTTCACTTCGGGTTAAGGAAACCTGGGCGGGAAAGGGAAGGGAAAAATAGCAACCGGTGTTTGCTTGAGGGGAGGTCCGTGTCGGACATTGTTCCGCTTTGAAGGGGGTGTATATGACAAGCACTGCGGAGGGCTGGTCACAAGAGGAGAGGAGGTTGTGTACGGTGGAGTAATTGTAGCTGATGTTTGGACCTTACCTTTTTGTCTTATTGGGTCATGGACTTGCTTTCTTACATGGTACTGCTACTTTTGTTTTTCGCTGAGGAGTTGGGGAAACGCATAACAGGACAGGATGAGAGGTTCTCTATATGTTAACTCCTTACAATACCTGTAATGACGCACCCGTTTCTTCATTGGATTAGGTCTCTATATGCATTCCTTCTATGAGCTGGACAGCGCGTGTTTGACGGGTAGTATCTGGCCTACTACTTGGTCCAGCCCAACTTGTGTGAAGCATATTTGCCCGAGGTGCGTTGTGGTCTATGTAGAACCCCGACCAAGATCTCAATCAAGCTGAAGCAAAAAGTGGGACGACGAACCGCTGATGAGAAGCTTGCCGAGACACAAAGCTGCCTGCGAGTTAACCCTGTGAGTTTTGAACCCCACTTGGCGTTTCCCTTTCAGCCCATGACGTCGCTTGTAACAATGGAAGCAATGCGCTTTCGGTGTGCGCGGGATGCCTGACGCGACCACTGTAACACCCGCTGTAAAACCGCAACCGCAGTGACATCGTGTGTGCCTGGAAGTTTACCTAGCTCCCGTCGGGCAACTCGGGTTCCCTCCCACTAGAGAGAATTCCATTTTTGTTTCTTTCCCGTCTCGTATTCCTTTCTCCTCGTTACCTACATCCTCCTTATATACCCAAGTGATTTGCTTTTTTTCAAGATTTTTGTTTCCGGTGGTCTTATGTTACAACTGCAACAGCCGTCTTCTCTCCTCTTTTCTTTCTTAGTGGCAGTTACAATAGCGGCGGGTTACTACTTTAAAGGCATAACGATGGCTTCGCTCCTGCGCCAGATCGTGGCCGGGCCGAGGGTCAAGCACCAGGATACGGGGCTGGATCTATGTTATGTTACTAAGGATATTATTGCTACGTGTGTTCAATCTTTTTTCTCCCTCGTCGCAAATGATCGCAATGAAGCAGGAAACAGAAAGCTAACAAACACAAAAAAAAAAAAAAAACCAGGTCTGGCCCCTCACAAACCTACCCCCAGCGAGCCTACCGCAACCCGCTCGATCGGCTCGTCGCGTTCCTGGACGCGAAACACGGCGAAAACTGGGCCATCTGGGAGTTTCGCGCCGAAGGCACGGGGTACCCAGACGAAGCTGTTTACGGCCGAATCCGACATTTCCCCTGGCCAGACCACCACCCGCCGCCGTTTGGGTTAGTTCCGCTTATTGTAGGGGGGATGAAAAGCTGGCTTTCTTCTTCTGAAGAGGAGAAAAAGAGAGTGGTGGTAGTCCACTGCAAAGCGGGCAAGGGCAGGTCAGGAACCATGGCATGCAGCTATTTAATCGCGGAATGCGGGTGGACGGCAGAAGATGCACTGGCAAGATTCACGGAAAGAAGAATGAGACCGGGTTTCGGGGCGGGGGTGTCGATTCCGAGTCAGCTGAGGTGGGTTAGTTATGTTGATCGCTGGACAAAGGGGGGGAAGAAGCCTTATATTGATAGGGAGGTGGAGATTTTGGAAGTGCATATCTGGGGACTGAGAAACGGGGTGAAAGTTGAGGTGGAGGGATTTGCTGAGGAAGGGAAAAAGATCAAGGTATTTCATACTTTTGGGAAGGAAGAAAGGATTGTGGTTGAGGCCGGGGCGCCAGGGGGAGGAGGGGTGGTAGATTTTGCACGGGATGTTACTGGGTTTGGGAATGGGGTTAAGGGGGTAGATGATACGGGCGAGGTTTGTGAGGAGGGGGATTTTGAGGGGGTTAAACAGGGGACGGAGGAGGAGGATGGTAAGGGGGTGCCAGCGAGGAGTTCGTCGTTGAAGGGGAAGGGGCAACGGGCTGCGGATAAGGTTATGAGGAAGTTATCGACGAAAAAGACGGCGACGACAACCTCAACAGCTCCGCCGCCGGGTTTGGTAGGCAAGGATGGGAGAAAGAGCAAGACGATTTCTATGCCGGATCCTACTGCCGCGGCTTCGTCGTCGAGCGATGCGTCGGCTCTTCCGGGCAAGGATGAGTTGAGGTCTCAGTCGACTGCCAGCTTGCAGAATGCTGGGACGTTTACTTTTGCGGATTCATCAGAGCCGGGTGGGCAGGCGGTTATTTTCAAGCCTGCCAAGCCGATTCGGGTGCCGAATAGCGATATCAATATCTCCGTGGAGAGGAGGAATAAAGCGCCTGGGAATATCGGGCTGACGATGGTTACTGCTGTGGCACATGTCTGGTTTAATGTCTTCTTTGAAGGCAACGGTCCTGAAAAATATGGCAAGCCAGATGACAGCGGCGTCTTTGACATTGACTGGGACAAGATGGATGGCATCAAGGGGTCGAGTCAACGAGGCACGAGGGCATGCGATCGCTTGTCTGTGGTATGGCGGGTGGTGGGAGGGGCATCGCAGAGAAATGAGGAAGAAGGGACTGGGCCAGGGATCGTGATCAACGAGCCTGCTGATGCCGATTCAGTACCGCAGATGCAGGCTGCTGACTGGAAGGGGGCAAACACGGAGGATCCAGCTGCTAATAAACATCTTGGCTTGAGGGTGGAAGACCCGGCTAGTGCGAGCGTTAGTAAGGCTAGCAGTGTGAAGAGCGAGGACAATGGGAAGGAAGGGGAAGTTGAGGAGGATGAGGTCTCGCTGGAGGGGGTCAAGGTTAGTGGGCCGACTGGTGAGGAGGTCCTGGACGACGATGTAGTTGTGCAGGCCCCCGTAGCCTCGGGGGATCAGGGCGTAAGTGCCAAACCTGAGGTTGGGGATAAGACGGCGAAGAACGGGTTTAGTCAAAAACAATAGTGTATGTGTGTCTAAACATCCATAGGAAATGATGCTTGTTATTTGATACCAAGGGTAATGTTGTGATGAGCATTGTCATGTGGAGGACCCTGATAGCCGAAGGATGTCCAGGGTATCCAGGGTTCAATGACAAGGCAGAGCAACCTTGGATTGGACGCATTCGTGTTAGCGGCGATCACGATAACCGAGAAGCCGTTAAACCTTTGAACCTCAACTGCCGACTGTTTCGTCAACTTCTTCCTCCTCCAACATGTAAGATAAGCATGTATATGTTTTCTGTGCTGAGACTCAGCTTAGATTTCTACAGAGGGAGCACTTGAGAAGAACGTTCAGCCAATCACTTGGGAACGTGACTTGAAGTTGGTGATCAACTCGCACATTGAACCCTGTGATCAACAGGATTCTTTGCGCAACTCCTTTCGGGTGTTAGAAGATCAGGGAATGTTGTAGATATTTGTATGGAGAGAATATATTTGGTATCTAACGGCCGTAATGAACATAACGACTTTCGAAGATGTGAAGAGATTCAGAAGGTATGGACATGCAGTGCCGGCTGCATCAACACCAGCAACGGCTATCGATAAGCTGATACACTCAGCATTGTGGAGTACCCGGATGGCAAGGTACCTGGGGAAGCTCGGCTTGGACCCATCTCCACCCATTTATCTTTCAACTTTTTCTGCCTACCATGGATGATTCGCCAATTCCAATTACTGTCATTCCGCCGTCGAGATCCTCAGACGATTTTCTGAGCCCAAACACGATCCTGTCCGCGAGATCACCACCTTGAACCCTCCGTCACCTTCCACTTCCGGTACGCGCCATTTGCCCGTGTCTCGGCCCCGCAGCTGGGTTCCCCGCTAACAGCTACGCCGAGTGTGACTGACCTGCAGGAAAAGCAAGCAAAAAAAAAAAACTTGTCGATTTTGCTTGGACGGTCGTCAGACGGGCCCTCCGCCGAATTCTTCCTTCAACATGTCCGCCGAGATGGCAAACGAGATCAAGCTGATCAGCGGCCGCAGCCACCCAGACCTCAGCGACAAGATTGCGAAGCGGTATGTCTTCCGAGAGAAACCTTTCTTTGAGACATTTCAGGCTTTCCAGACTAGCCAGCAAATATCGAGGGCGCAAAATGAGTTGTGGTTGCTAACTTCTGGCATTCAGTCTGGGCATTGATGTGGCGAGAACGATTTCCCTCAACTACTCGAACCAAGAAACATCCTTCACCGTCGGCGAGTCGGTCCGCGACGAGGATGTCTTTATTGTACAGTCTACCGCTACGGGCGATGTGAACGAGGGGTTGATGGAGCTGTTGATCATGATTTCCGCATGCAGAACCGCAAGGTGCGCAAAATCGACACAGCAGTCAAACTTTGCAAGTTGCAATTGCTAACGGGCATGATCGCTTGTGCAGTGCGAGAAGGATAACAGCAGTCATGTAAGAGTTCTTCTCTTTGGACTGTCAAGGGGCAGGGTTTCAGCACATTTCTTCAAGAATTCCGCTGGTTTACAGGTCGAGGGAAAATAATACAGGCGGGCGCTGACTGTTGCAGTCCCAACTTCCCATATGCTCGTCAGGACAAGAAGGACAAGTCCCGAGCACCCATCAGCGCCAGACTGGTCGCAAACATGCTCCAGACCGCCGGCGCAAACCGTAAGATCCTGTCATTTTAGCTGGCTCGGGCAAACAACTGATTGGAAACAGACATCGTAACGGTCGATTTGCACGCATCTCAGATTCAGGGTAAGAAACAGCTGCTTTGGTCGGCTGCTTGTTCCGAAACGAGTACTGACTTCCCCAAGGCTTCTTCAGCGTACCCGTCGATAACCTCTACGCCGAGCCCTCTTTCCTCCGATACATCAGGGAGAACTTCAACGCAGAAGACTGCGTCATCGTTTCTCCCGATGCCGGTGGTGCCAAGCGCGCTACCTCGATTGCCGATCACCTGAACACAGCATTCGCGCTTATTCACAAGGAGCGCCCGAGACCCAATGTCGTTGGCCGCATGGTTCTTGTCGGAAATGTCGAGGACAAGGTCGCCATTCTCGTCGACGACATGGCCGATACCTGCGGTACCCTGGTGAAGGCAGCTGCGGTGCTCAAGGAGAACGGCGCAAAGTCGGTTCTCGCCCTTGTCACCCACGGCATTCTCTCTGGCAACGCCATTGAGACCCTGAACGGCAGTGTTCTCTCTGCCCTGGTCGTGACCAACACTGTGCCGCTCGGCGACAAGGTCGAGAGATGCCCCAAGCTGCGCGTCATCGACATCAGCCCGACGATTGCCGAGGTATGTTACACATTGCGAGCGCAATTCTCTGGTCTGACCACCGCTAACTTTTACACAGGCTATCCGCCGTACACACAACGGTAATTTCCATATTCTTCTCACTCTGGTTTCGCTAGTCCCCACTAACTTTTACAGGCGAATCCGTTTCCTACCTCTTCACCCACGCCCCTGTTTAAATTCCAACTCGGGACGCGGGATTACTCCAGCTTCGACTTGCGCGAGGTTCAGCGCTGCGACAGCGAAAGGGGGTTTTACAGCGATCGGTTCCCAGTTGGGAGGTCGCTTTGTTTGGCGATTTTGTGCATTGGTAGGAGTTTGTGATCTAAAATTTTCTAGGCAACATGAGTCTTTATGTGACACGGTGGGGTTTGTTGCGTTTCTGCCTGCCCAAGTTCTGGGGGAACCACCCGTGCAACAAGACAACTTTGGACGTTGCCAATCTTCAATTTCGTTATTTGGTCGCTCAAATAACTCTCTCCTCTTTCTCTGCCCGTCCTTCCACGCTTTTGGTGGTATGGGGTTGGATAGTACGACGTTCCACGGGAACTTATGCAGATCAGCACTTCTTGGGTGTTGTGAACTTGACCTCTGCAGCCAACTGTGGGTGACACTGATGCCCCAGTGACTGTATCTGGCTGTGTAACATGCTCTGCTGTTGGGAACATCTCATTAAACACGGCAGTCACACAGCGAGTCATTTCTATCCAATGAGCATGCTTTCCGTAGGACGGCTCGCCGGGCGGTACCTCTCCCGCGTCCCCTCTTCTCAATGCGACGTCCGTCTGACGGTTCAGTGTATGCGGAGACTGGTTTTGGGGAGATACTGAGCTCCGAGTTTGGCTGTGCTGTTGGTGGGAGTTTCTGTTTCTGCTTCCCAATCAGGGCGGTTAAAGGCCTTGTTCTGCGGATGTTTGCCCGCCGTGACTGCGCACTTTCGAGAAGATATGCAGAGTCAGATGCATTTTCTTGGTGTGGTGAGGTTGTCCGGGTGGGTAGTTGCATCCAACCAACCTGCTTATCCTGGCAATGTTTCTAATCAGGGGACAGGTGCGTACCTTCCTACCTGCGTATACGCATTCGCATAGATTTGGTATAAGAAGCCAGACAGGGAGCAAGGATGAACACGAGGGCGGAACGGCAGAAGCGTGGCTCTCCTTGATTACATTCCTTTGTTGCAATTACAATAAATCTCTTTATTACCTTACCTTAGCTCAGGTACCTACCCATCAAGCTCGTGTGGCATTTGTTTTGTTTGCAATCCGTTTTTTATTACTTGTATATAATTTCTCCCATCATGGGTTTGGTTTCCTATGCAAAGCTTGCTTTCTCGGGTGTCTTCTTGTCTGTATTCTTACCGTTGGTGCTTGTTAAAGCTGGGTTTGAACAAGTTCTCTCGATTCCCCAAGCACGACACTCCGAGTCATGGAAATGTTTCGCCATACCGGGCGATGAACAATGGCCTTCCCCTTCAGAATGGGCAGAACTCAACAAGACGGTGGGTGGTCGTTTGATTGCTGCTCGTCCTTTGGCGGCGGTTTGCCATACGGGTGATCCGTTTAATGTCTATGATGAGAGTAAATGCGCGGAGGTCAAGGCTGGGTGGGATCGGCCGGAGACGCAGTAAGTTAGCATCCCCTTTTAATTATTCTCATCATGAGAGACGGACACTAAAAAGTGTGTGGGAGTTTCAGTTTCGTCGACCCAGTAGAATTCAACACGCCCATTTTTCAGAATGCCTCTTGCGATCCGTTTACACCCGCAGAAAGGGTTTGTGATTTGGGGAATTACGTCAGTTATGCCATCAACTTGACGATGAAGACAGCAGTAAGGGATGTTCAGGCTGGGTTGGAGTTTGCGAGGCGGAAGGGGGTGAGGGTTGTGGTTAAGAATACTGGGCATGAGTACGCTTTTTCCCTTACACTACGATGAGAAAAAAAGACTGACTAGGTGGTAGTTATCTTGGCAAGTCTACGGGGAAAGGGGCATTATCGTTCTGGACACATAACCTCCGAGAGAGAACGGTGATAGAGGATTACAAAAGCAAAGACTACCAAGGGCCAGCTATCAAACTCGGCGCCGGGATGTTGACAGGAGAGGCGTATGAGACGGCCAGAGAAGCTGGGTATAGAGTCGTGGGAGGGAGTTGTCCGACTGTTGGCATCGCTGGGGGATACGCACAGGGGGGAGGGCACTCTTCGTTGGCGAGCCTGTATGGGCTGGCGGCGGATAATGTGCTTGAGTGGGAGGTTGTTACGCCGGAGGGGGAACACGTTGTTGCTACTCCCACGGGCCGTTACAAAGATTTATACTGGGCGTTGTCTGGGGGAGGGGGTGGGACATTTGGAGTGGTGATCAGTATGACGGCACGCCTTCACCCAGATGGGATTGTGGGGGGTGCGAGCTTCAGCTTCACTGCGCCAATGGACAAGTTTTGGGATGCGGTGGAGAGTTTTCACCGGTTGGGGATACGGTATATCGACGCTGGGAACAGCATGATTTACATGCTCAGAATGCTGGAGACTAACACACCGATTCTGATTGCGTTCAGCGTGACGGTGCCGGGGAAGAACGAGACCGGAGTGAAGGAGGCGATGCAGCCGTTTCTGGACGATCTCAAAGGAAGAGATATTGCTTACAACTTTGAGTCGCACGTTTCTCAGACATTCCTGGATCACTTTGCACGGGACTTTGGGCCGCTGCCGTATGGTATGTTTCCTGTTTCGCAGATCACGGGCAGCAGGCTCTTGCCTCGGAGCGCGATACAGGATACGGAGAGCAGTAAAGCTGTCACGGAGGCGTTGAAGCTGGCGGTGGAGAGTGAAGGGTTTTATTTGGGATGCAATCTCTTCAATGCTGGAGTTGTCAGGCCGAAGAATGCGGTGAACCCGGCTTTTCGAGAATCGGTCTCCCACTGCATCGTCGTGGGACCGTGGGACTTTACGTTGCCCCGCGGGTTTATGCTGGAGAGACAAAGGAGATTGACGGAGGTGATCCAGCCTGCCTTGGATGAAGCGACGAGGGGGTCGGGGACGTATTTGAATGAAGGGAATTCTGAGCAAGGAGATTGGAGGGAGCAGTTTTATGGGGAAGATGTGTACAAGCGGTTGAAGAAGGTCAAGGAGAGATACGATCCGGGGAGGCTGTTCTATGCGCGGACTGCGGTGGGGAGTGAAGATTTTAGGGAGGATGGGGAGGGGAGGGTGTGTAGGCTATGAATTCGCACGATAGACTGAATATCGATATGGGCGATTGAAAATGATTTTACCTGTTGTCAACCAAGAGGTCCCGTCCCAAAGGATTTGTGCACACCATAAACTTTGTCACCCTCCTTCTCGTTCATCCTTCCTGGCCTCCGCCACCTCCGAGTTTTGCTCTCGGCCGATCGTCGAAGTCCGGCGGGATTTTGGCAAATGCAGGCCTGAGCCATAAGCATCGTGCATTAGTACAGAATTGGGAACACGAACGGATATATCATGGATATATTCTGTTGAACACTTTTTCTTTGAGGTATCGAAGGCATATATTGTTTTGCGATGTAAGGTTTAAGCTCTGTGGGGTTGGCGATATATGGCTGTCTGTGCGACAGTAACTGTGCCGCATGCGACCATCGATCCGGGGCGGCGGAGTCAGAGATGTTTCTGGAAATGGGACGTTGAAACGTGCGTTATGCTCGAAAGTCCGAGGGCATGATCACGACCGAGGCGCAAGTCTGGGCAGCATCACGCTGCAAAGATGGTGTTAAGATTCGGTGATCAAAGGAGAGGAGAGCTCAATAGGCCGGGGAGTTTGCTCTTCTCACTTGCCGCAGCGAGTAGCGACTAATACCGGGGCAAGTAGTAGGTATGGACAAAAGAATGGCGCCAGGGCATCAACCTGACCATTCCCTCCATGTTATTACAGGCGCAATTCGCCCTTCTCTCTTTTTTTTTAGGATCGATTGAGTTCGGCAGATCCCCCGTCCAGAATGAATCTTGGTCACCTCATCCTCCCTACCTCGCTGACACGGGACACCTCCTCAATACGATCGTGCATACGGATTTCAGAATAAAGTTCCATCACTTTTAGGGGTATGAATTACGAGGTCACCTTGTTGGCACCACTTGGAAGAAACAAAAGGTTTTGTTTCTTCTTACCTTGCCCTTTCAGCGTTGATGTCGTACAAGCAAGTCTGTGGCACAGGCCATGATGCCCTGTCCCCGGGAGCGGCCCGCTGGCTGGTGTAACTGGTAGCTTCATTCACCTGGGTTAATCCCCGAAATTTGTTACTCTCTCTGCGGAAGTAGCTTGAGCCTCTAGAGTGCATCAGCATTTCCAACAAGGCGAACGAACCTCCCCATGCAAAGGGTCAATTTGAATATTGAAGCTCTATTTGGCAACCATACGCGATGTGGCCGATTTGCGCCGTCAACCTACTTGCGATCCTGATAAGCCTGGGCGTAGGGTGACGTGTGAAGCCTGGTAAGCAACGGCATCCTTCCATCACATGCTTAGGCAACTACAACGAACACTCTACCCTCACCAATGTTTCGATCACCAGCGTCGCCCACAATTGCGACCCCAAGCAATCCTGTCAATCGATCCAGACGGGTGGTTCATGTAAGGAATCTCACATTCTCGGGCCGCCAAGATGCAGTGAATGCAGAGACACGTGGGAGGGTGATCGATTCAAGATATATCCCGATGGCATTAACTTGGCCTTGTGCTATTTCCGGAGACGAGATCTAAACACCAGCGATATCTTCATGCTTGGCATCATCCCACCGGCAAGTCGGCATCTTTCACTACCAAGAACTTGGTGACAGGAAGGCTGTAGACATCTCACGTCGTTTCAACCTGTGGCTCGCTCGAGACGAAGAGGCCAACGTTCGACCTACTCAACATGCCGGCTGAGCAGGCAGTAAGCTTTGGTTCTGATCACAGTCATGATCAACAGCGAAAACGAGAACAAGAGATGAGGATAAAAGAAGCTATCGCCTCCGGTCTGGTGGTCATTCTTTTTCTTTCAGCATCAGTTCACTCATTCAACGATCACACTCCTTCACCTGGGCTTCTGGCAAGTCCGTCCAATCCCTTAGTACATTCATTTCGACTCTGGTAGTCTTCTACACTCTTTAATTACAACATTTGGCTTCTGGAAAGTCTATCTTTACCCAAACTTCGGCTTCCGGCAAGTCTAATCTATCTTATCAACAACTGATACCTAGTCCACTCCTAACATCAGCACATATTCCCTATTTCGTCCATCTCGTCACCAGAAACCCAACGCAACTCGACACCATGAAGCACACCACAGCTCTCGTTGCCGCTATTGGCCTGGCTACCGCCGCCACAGGAAACGCTGCCAGCATCCCTGCGTCTAAACGTGCCAGCAGTGACGTGATCTCCGCTCGAAGCTTGCTCAACACTCCTGGTGTGCCGTTCCAGAAGCGTGACCCCTCTCCCAGGGGCGCGGGTAGCTCCGGCAGCAGGTCTCGTCCTAGCACCCCTGCTCCGGCTTCGAGGCCCCCCTCAACTGCTCCCAAGAAGGAGGAGAAGAAGCCCGAGCCGGCCAAGGTAGAAACTCCTTCTGGTTCTTCTTCCAAACCGGAGGCTCCCCCCAAGGTCGAGACCCCTCCTGCTCCCAAGCCAGAGGCACCACCCAAGGTCGAAACCCCTCCTCCTGCCCCTAAGCCAGAAACTCCTCCCGGTAACGCGACCCCTCCCCAGGGCAGTCAGTCTCAGCAAAACAATCCAGACTTGAACGCACCGGTGCCCCAGACTAACCCAGGCCAAACTACTCCTCAAGCACAACAAAATGGTGGCGGAATTGTTACCAACAAGGACCCTGGCTTTGTGCAGCGCACCGGTGAGAACTTTGCAGTTGGTGTAGCTGCGGGTCTGGCCGCCAACGCAATTGGCACGCACTCTCCCATCATCAACCCCCCCGATGCGCCTGCCGCTGAGGCTGCTTCTGCTGCTGAGGCTGCCCCCGCTACCGAAGCTGCACCTGTTGAGGCTGCACCAGCAGGTGCCGAAGCCCAGGTTCCTGTCCAGAAGCGCTCCGACTACATGTATCTTGTCGATGATGAAGACGAAGACGTTGATGCCGGTGTGGAGAAACGCTCCCCCCTCCGCTTCATCAATGACGGCTCTCAGGGGAGGTCCGGACTCTTGCAAGCTCAAACGCAAAACGTTGCTCAGAGGCCCACGGCAGTTGTGATCCGCCCTACTCCGACCAATGTCATCAACGTGGGCGGGCCTACCGAAGTCCCTCGTGTCAACAAGCGCATCATTGGAAAGATACTCAGCAAAGTGATCAAGCCCAAGCCCAAGTCGAACCCTCCCGCCACGAAGCCTAAGACCGACAACCAAGACACAAACGTCAACAATGGTAACAACAACAAGAACAACGGGGGTGGTGCCGCAGGTGGTGTTCTTGACACTGCTACCAACCTCGGCGGTACTATCCTCCTCGGAGGCGTCGCGAATGAAGTTCTCAACGGCGGTGGCGCTCAGCCCCAGCCCGACCCGGCCGCGGTGCCAGTTGATGCTCCAGTTGACGCCCCAGTTGATGAAGGATTTGTTCAAGCCCAGACTCAGAACGCCGGGAACCCGCCCCTACCCACTGAAGCTCCTGCCGTTGTTGCGCGACGCAGCACCCCGGAGATGCTGGAGTTTGAGGACGAAGACGGACCGGTATACTTGATTCCTGTCGATGACGCTGAGAGGGCTGAGCTTGAAGCGGCGGGTGGTGGTGCCCTGGGTAAGCGTGATCCTCGCGGATTTGGCGCCATCTTCCGGGTCTTCAAGCCGCTTGCTGGGCACGTCTTTGGGGAGACTGTCAACTCTGTTGCCGAGCGCGATGTACATGAGGAGCAGTACATTGTTGTGGAGAGGGCTGATGATAAGGAGGAAGTGGCCAAGAAGTTGGGGGAGAAGCTGGGTAAGGCGGTCAAGGAGGAGGTTGAGGAACGGAAGAAGAGCGCTGCTGCTCCGGAAATGATGGCTGGCAAGGGGGTGTTTTTGGCTGCTGGTATGGCTGTTGCTGTCGCTTTCGCTGCCTATCTCTAAGTGCACGGTGTACCAGGAGG
The DNA here is from genome assembly GCA_033296905.1 of Podospora australis. NCBI lineage: Eukaryota > Fungi > Ascomycota > Sordariomycetes > Sordariales > Podosporaceae > Podospora > Podospora australis. Next base: position 29,948 of record MU864547.1, read on the forward strand.
ATGGGGTGAAATGGGATAGTGGATGTAAGAGAAGTTGTTGGTAGCAGCGGTTGATGGTCAAGATGAAATTTGCAATGAGGCCATAGCTTGAGTGGTAGGTATAGCCTATTTATTAGTTGAATGTCTGTTGTTCAATAACCTCTTTCAGGGTTCTCTTGCGTGAATGATCTTTGTTCTGGATTGTGAACAAATGGAAGGTAGGTCTACCAGCCCATAAAACCCACTGCCGCAGTCACGCTTGGTGAACCGCCACGACCTGATCGATCGCTTCAAGCAACGATCTCGATATATTGCTTGCCCGGACGCCCGCGATTATAACCATGGCACTGCGTATCAAAGACCATGTGTCCATGTCAGTAGCGATTATCTACAGCCATCAACCACGATCATTATCCACAACTATCCACAACCACAATCCACAAACTCAGCGGAAACAACTTGGTGTCATCCAACGCATAACACAGACATCCATGTACTCAACAGGCAACCAACACTGGCAGGTGGGTTAATGTGGACCGGAATGAAGCGGCACGTTGGATGATGTGGAGCTAGAACAACAAAACTTGTGCCCAGGATTGGAAGCCATACCGTGGTGCTGTTGTCTCCAATAGCAGTGGAGTGGTTCATCCGCCGAGAAGAAAGATATCTCCTACAATGGTAAGCCTCGTCAGCCGCGCACAACTCCATTTCTCTCCTGCCCCGTCTTGGTCGTACGTCGACGTTGCATTTCAACAACTAACAGTCCACTTGATGTAGCGGTCTGTTGGCTAAGACTAGTACGGCGGGATCTATCCCTGTGGTCGGTTCCGTATCCGGCACTAACAGTCTGGCAACTCCACTGTGTCTGGGCATCTGTGGACGTCCGATAGAACTCGGCAAGATATCTGGGGCGGTAACACTGGGGCCAAAGTCTTTGTCGTGATGTTGGTTCCAACATGGTCACATAGAGACTGGAGTTTCCGGTGATATTTCCATGTCATCACCAACAATCCACGACGTACACGACTCGCCTGAGCCTTGGGAATCTTGGCCGAGGCGGATATGAATAATGAATTTTGCGACAGCGGAAGCAGAGCGAGCAGGAGGAGTTGAAAATAACTATAAAGAGGTCCGGACGACTTCGTCCAAGTCCAAAGACATAGCAGACAATACCTCGACTATTCACTCCTCTTCATCCTCATTCATCTTCATTGCCCATCATGGTTGCCTCCATCCTCAAGACCGCAGTTGTGACTGTTCTCGCCCTTGGCAACTTCGTTGTCAACGCTGCACCCGCCCCGGTCAATGCCCGCAGCGAAGAAATCTTTTCTATTGAGAAATGGATCACGGACAAGATTGAGAACCCCACCGGGCAGCATCTGTCTGCTTCGGAGGCGTTCGTGGCTTGGAACCAGTCGATGAGCGCTCTTCACTCCACCGAATTTGGCACTACCGTCAAGCGCCAGAGCAACCCTGTCTGTAACCATCAGATACAATATGGTTACAGTGCCGCATGGGTACGTAAACGTTAGCTTGTCGAGATATTCTGTTGTGTTTCTAACCACGACTGACAGGCACCCGACGCCGTGACTTGCATCGACTATCTCGCTGGGCTGGGAGGGACTGCCTGCCGCATTGGCCCCGAAAGAACGACTTCCAGCTTTGTAGCGCGCGGATTTGCCGAGATCGTTGGTGTGAACGGTCAATCTAATGTTGCCGTCCAGCAGACGACATGGTAAGTTCTTGTCCACTTTGCATTCGTTGTCCACGAACGCCAGACCAGAACGTGACGCTAATTTCTTTTCTCCCCTGTCTCGTACAGCCAAAACATTGCTCAGACTGCTGGAAGAATCATGGATGTCTGCTGGCAGCCATCGAACACCGTGCAGGGGACTATGTTAGCTACAAACAATCGGTGGATCGCGGTGCACATTTCGGCCCCTGGCGGTCTCTAAAGCTTGAGAGAGGCATTGATCCAAGTACTAGATTCAAAGGGTGAATGATATCCAGGTTATTCATATGCGTCTGAATGCACATACATGAAGCCGGGTTGTATATGTGCCCAAGGTCCTTGTGCAAAAATCTAAAGGACACCATTCTTTGTTTCCAATTTCCTCTCTGCAACCGTGACAACTTCTTTTACCAGCAGCTCCCTCCGTAACGTATTCATCTTTCACAGCATACCTCAACTCTCCACCTTTGTCATAGCACCCTCAGCACCCCTAGCCGCATTCCTGATGGCCTGCGAATTCTTCTTGTCACCCGCAATCTGTCCCAGTCTCTGCTTCCAGAAATCCCATCGACCAGCTTGCTCAGCAGCACCCCGAGCAAGCATCTCACCCCACAGCTCCCCAGCACGTTGAGGACCGCCGTTCACCGAGTTCCCATCGCGACCACCCCATTTCTCGTCAGCGTAGATATCGCCACCGGCAATGACCAGCCAGGCAGCGGCCGCCTCGGCGTGTTCAGTGATCAAGTTTTCGTCGTTTTCGCCAGAAGCAGTTTCCAGCCCGTCGGTAATGGTCCACATCCCCATGTCCTCGACCCAGTTTTTCAGGGGAGCAACGGGGGTGTTGCGCTGCTGCACGCTGAGGTGGGCGAGGAAGCGGTTGAGGTTTACCCATTCCCTGTGGGCTTGGGCGGGGTTGGTTTTGTAGGATGAAAAGGTTTCGGGTCCTGCATTCCAAGGCTGGTTAGTTACGGTTGGAGGGGTTGCGGATGGGGATGGGGGCTGGCTCACCATTCCACAGGTCGCGGGCGGTCCAGCTGAATTCTTTCAGCTCAGCAAGGATCTGGGCTGAGGGACTGCTGTTATCGTCGCCGCCGCCGCGATGGGCAAGGGCGAAGAGGAGGTCTACAAGGCCCTGGTGAGATTTGTCGGATGAGGTGGACATGGCGGCCGAGTAGATGAGGCTGTGGAATTGATACCAGGCATTCTCGAGATCATCGGAGGCAGGGAGGGAGGTTAGCCATTGATGGACAGAGTCGGCTGCGGCTTCACTGGTGGAGTCTCCAGTGAGGATGGATGAGATGGTGGTGATGGCGAATTCCTGAACGGGGGAGGGGGGAGTGGCTTTGCCGGTGTTGTTGAGGTTGATTTCGGCGATTTGCTCGCGCTGGTTGGTGGCCCAGGTGGAGGACATTTTTGAGTTTTTTTTTGTAGTCGTTGTTGGTGTACGGCAACGAATTATTTCACGGATTAGAAACAGTTTGACGTTTGTACGTCCTTGTGTTGGTGATTTCTGGTGTTTGGGGAGCTTGGTAATGTTGAGCTGACACGAGATATATATTGTGCTGCTAGTGAGGTGACGGTTATATTGGCAAAGGTTGGGGCTAGGTCCAGCATCTATAAAGTCCGTGTGGGCTTGTTATGCGCGCTGAGCGGCGTCATGAAACCATCCAATGGGTTGGATTAGCGCTGGGGGCGGCCACATGCAGACAGGTAGTACCGGCCCGCGTAGGGCCGCATTCTTGGCGTTTCAATATCCAAATCATGCGATGGAAGTCACTATAACTTCAGGCAATTACCAACACCAAACCCTGGGGACGGGAACCAAGGAAGATCTCGCGGTTGTAAGTAAGGTAAACATGACGTGAGGGACGTAATTTCTCTAGAGTTGCAAAGTCAATAATGAAGAAGGTGTCTACGAAGCTCATCATTACAATCTCGGCTACAGTCTCTTGCATCCGCACTATTACTAACGGCGACATTTGTGGCGACGTTTGTGGCGACGATGACTACAACCTTCTCCAGGCAGACGGGCCTTTCTTTGGGGGCGGATGGCGGGGCCTGACCGCGTTGCTTATGTAGAGCCTCGATGGTATCTTGGAAAGACGATTCAAGATCTCTTTGCAATCCCAAGAAACTGAAAGAAGGAATCGTCGTGCGACACGGCGAGGATCACAGATGTGGCGCTGTAATCCCGTATGCCGAGCGCATAAAGTCTGATCATCAGATTTGGAACCAACACCAATCCAGCAACTTTCCCCGCGATCTCATGTTTAGGTTATTTAGGTGATATAGAAAAAGCCTTCCCGCCGGGGATTATGCAGTTTATTCCAAGACGACCTCTTGCCGGTTTGTGAGGATTCAGAAGGATGACGGTGGTGGTCTGTATATTTCGGCCTGAAACATTGTTTCGAACACTGATTTATACACTTTGTTACTGCAAAGGATCGATATAAGCAATAGCGGGACGAATCACACGACTGGCGTACATCCAATTCGTGTATAGTGAATCAAGACCAACCGTAATGAAGCCATACTTACCCGGTAAGCGTGTGAGCCCAACGGCATACCGGCAAAGTGTTTCCCATAATACTAGTCCGTCAGATGCCTCGTACGCGACGGCCACAGGCGGTCAACACAGCCAGCCTTGACCACTATACTTAGCAAATCGTGTGAGATAGAGCCCCTTTGAATGTATTAAATCCATGGAGATATCAGTAGTTCCTCTTGGCGATGTCTTCATGTCAGAGACATATATAAGTGTACCACCATCCTCTGTATCACCATTGATTCCAGTCTTCATCACACAGAATTTGAACGATACAACACAAACTGCAATAAACAATCATCTTACCAAACACTCTTTTCTCTTTTCCAATCTCAAGATATCATCTTCATCAACCACCAAAATGCCCTCCCTCAAATCCCTCGCCCTTCTCACCCTCGCCACCGCGGCCTCCGCCTTCACCGAAGAAAGCATCAAGCTCATCCAGGACCGCGCAGTCAAGGGCTACCAGTGTGGAACCACCAAATACACCCTCGCCGACGTGGAAAACGCCATGGGCGACGGCATCGCTCTCCGCAAGCGCTTGGCCTCCATCAAGGGCATCAACAACGTCGACTGGCCCCATGAGTTCCGCAACGGCAGATCCCCCACCACGCCCGAGGTCGATCCTGCTCCATGCAAAGGTTTGAACTTGTACGAGTTCCCCATATTGGCCAGCAAGAGGGACTTTGCGGCAGGTGGGCAGCCGGGTCCTGACCGCGTGGTGTTTGCCGACAGCAACAAGACCCCGGGCGCCTTTGAGCAGTGCTTCCTCATGACGCACTCGGGGGCTAGCGGGAACTTGTTTGTCAAGTGCAAGACTACTTAGGCATCTATCTCGGGAGTGGGAAGACTTGGTTAGACGTCGGGGTATAGGTAACATTTTGGAGGATTGTGGAGCGGTTTATCTTGGGCGTTTTGGACTGAATTTCTTTTTATATGGATGGAAAGGGTGACATTTCCTAGGTACTTAGGTAGAATGAGGGTGAGGGGAAAATAGTAAAAAGAGTAATAGAACTAGGATATGTAATGAGATCAAGAAAATGGGTTGTGAAACGTTTTTTAACTGGCCACGGGTGTGTCGTTTGCTGGGTATTATTAGAGTGGGCATGACTATTTTCCACCAAAAAATCTGTCAACCTGGCCTGTCACCTACACATGGAGATATCGCCCACCAAGATTCATGATGACTGCGACAGTGGGTGTACTAAGTGGTGACAGCAATGGGCAGGTAAGGTATTTGGTCGTGCTGAAGAAGATGAAGAAGAAGTGGGAGAGTTCTCCAGTACCTACATGGGCCCAAGAACCCAAGGGTGCTACCACAGGTTGTGATTGATAACCCCAAGGTCGGTACTAACTTCCAGGTTGTTTTGATTTTGTTTTGTCAGTTGGGTCTCTTGCATTTGTCTCTAGCAGTATCCACAGCAGCCCTTTTGAGACAATGTTGTCAAGCTCTAGGACTCCAATCCTTCATAGCGGTACTGGGAGAGAACTTTTGAACTTGAACAAAAAAGCCAACAGTCAAGTAAAAGCTGTAAAAGTATCATGATAAATTGACAGATCAACTCCAAGACCAACGAGAGGCATTGACATCTAACAAGGATAGTCGGTCAATGATCGTGAGGCGTTCTGGACGGTGGAGCTCAGGGGTAGATATCTACCTTATCACTCCACTCCACTCCACTCCAAGTCATAGAGTAGGTAAGCAGCAAAAAATCGCAAAAAGAAATAAATTTCGACGCGGGCCGGATTTGAACCGACGCTCCCGAAGGAACAAGATTTCTAGTCTTGCGCATTAGACCACTCTGCCACCACGCCTGCTGTGATTGATGAAATTTTCTGGCCAGGACTTGCCTCTATGCACAGTTGCAGCTATTCAGGGGTTACACAATTTGTCAGGGAAAGCAGCAAAGCACAAGAACTTGCTGAACGGACTGATCGCATACATCAAGCAGGACTTATCCCAGTGATTCAAGGGGACTCGGATTTCAGCAGTGGAAAAGTGGTTCTAGACTTGTGAGGCGTTGTTGTCTGCCAATGGTCATCTTTGTATGTTCTTACGAATGGTTGCACATCTCGTGTGTTTGGAGCACAAAAAAGAAACAAGCTTGGTGGGCTGAATGGTCAAGTTGTATTGAAGGACGAACTACTTGAAAGGCTCCAGGAGGGTTTGCATACAGACATCCTCAAGCCGGGGGAATGTGTAGCTGTGTTAATCAGTTGAAGCCATTTTTGTCCTTGCACTTTGAAACAACAAGATCATCATCTCCTTCTTTATTCCCGACTGACGACGCCATGGAGAAAGTGCACAATCTCCCCGAACCCACTTCATACCCTTCCAAGTTCGAAGAGTTCAGACACGCTAAACTTGGCCTTGAGGCAGATGTCAGCAAATGCTCACCAAGATACTACAAGAGACTGAGAAAACCTACTGGTCCTAATACTTCCAGCGGCCGAGTCTAGTACTCGCAGACGCACTGGCAGGTATACCAACCAATGACGCAGCCACCAGTGCGGACGCCGGTCATGTAGTCCCACCCTCTGCACTTGGGGGGGCTGAAGTAATCGGCCTCGTAGATGCACTGGGCGAGGCAGGTCTGGGAGCTGCTGTACTTGGTCTCGCAACCGCCGGCAGCCTGCCAGGTCTTCTGCGCCATGATGGAGACATCGCCATCCTTGGCGCTGGCGGCAATGTTCTTGGCCTTCGACTCGGCGGCGTCCAACTTCACCTCAGCAGCCGGCGATGGGAGGGCCATGGCGAGGGTGATGAAGAGGGTCGCGAAGAGGGCTTTGGTCTGCATGGTTGCGGTTGACTTGGAAGAAGTGAACGGTTTGTTGGGATTGTTTGAGGCTTGGTTTGGGGGAAGGCTGGAGTGATGATGGGAGTGATGACTCTGACGATCGAGAATTTCGTCTCAAACCGGAGGAATGAGTCCTCTACTTATACTCGTCCTGCGGTGGCTTTGGGGACATTTGGGTTGACTTCCTAGACCTGGCCTATCGTCGGTCATCGCAACATCTTCAGACTCTCTGTATCCCCCCTTCACACAACTCTCTCTCTCTTCTCTTACGCACACTTGCACCATTGCGCATCTCTCATAAACGATGTCTTCCCCTCTTCTGTCATTCAGTCTCTACCTCATTTTCTTTTTCTCCTTCCTGATCTGGTGTCTGAAAACAGACTAGGTCTTGTCGCTTGTAGCATGCCCAGGTTCAATGGTACACAAAACAGTGACATCAAAACATTCATTGGACCTTGTGAGGCGTGCCCACTGACAAGCCATTGGCGCAGCCACATGGCAAGCCACAAGGGAATGGTGGCCCCGCAGTTGCCCCGCAGTGGTGCTGCA
>MU864548.1:0-37499 GCA_033296905.1 Podospora australis
TAGTTCGTTTTCGAAGCGGGCAAGATAATCTCGGACGTCTTCGTTATTTCTCTGTTTCATGGACTGAAGGCGATCGAGCGCCTTAGCCTTAGCTTTTTGCTTGAATACAAGGTATGAGGAACGGGTGCCATCGAATGGTTCCGGGTCAGGGAAACGTGGGCGTTGGTTCTGATGCGTAGTCGGGGCTTGGTTCATGACCTGCTCAGGAACAGGGGTTGGAGCCGTCGAATCCGTGGGTGGAGGATTGAGAGAGCGTTTGAGGTTGTTGTAAATGGGCTCTGCTTGTCCTGCAACAGCTTCCGCTGCATTGGGATCCATGTGCATTTCCTCCTGAAGATACCGCATTAACCTTTCGGTCACGGAGTTGTCCGAGTGCGTTGCATTCCATATTTCCAACGCCTTGATAGCGACAGCAAAAGGTGTAATGTTGACTGTGGCGGGATCCATTGTCTCAAGGGAGGGACATGAAGATTCGGAGCGTGAGACGATAGGGCCAGTAAAGGCAGGACAGTAGTATGAAACGAGGTGATGGTGCCGGTAGGCCGATAGAAGCGTTGGTCGATGGATGATAGAAACGTTGGGCGATGAACGATAGAAGTGTTGGACGAGGGACGATAGAACCGTTGGTCGATGGATGATAGAACCGTTGGACGATAGAACCGTTGGACGATAGGAACGTTGAGACGATAGACGATAGAACCTTGAATTGATCGAAACCTAATGTAAGGGGTCACGCACAAGAGTGCTCAGAGATGTCATGCTGAGGGAACAAAGAGGTTTCGATGGAGAACTACAAAGGGTGGGGGAAAGAGAGTCTATATGTACAGCTGTGGAGAGTCCGGACCACCGGCATCTCCGGAATTACTGGTCCGCACTAAACGACTCGCCAGAGAGCCGGCAGTCCACTAGGACTGCCCGGTGTCGTGCCCCTGAATCGGGTGCTGGAAAAGAGCACTACCCCTGAGTCTAGTGCCGGGAGGCGCCCCCCGGAGGTGGGCGTGCCCGGTGCAGCCTCGGGGGAGGTCTGGCAGGTTCTGGAAGCTTCCAAAAAAAAAGACGCGGTGCCGGAACCGAAGTGTCGCCACTGAGGACAACAGAGGTCTAACCTCTTACATATGTGGTCGGCAGGTATACAGAAGTGGAGAAAGAAGCGATTCAAACCAATGAAGCAAAGGACGCTAAGCCCTTGAACTGTCAGCGCGTATCATCCTTGATGGTTCGCCGGTTCGGTACCTACTGACAACAGTTCAACACCATCCCTCTCTCCACAAATCAGATCACGGCGCGCGGACGTGTCGCACCTTGGAAGACACCCTCCAGGAGGGCAAACAATGAGCGGTGTAGCTTGCAGTGACCTGAAGAATGGATAATGACCAGGAAAGGGATGAGAAGTGGTTGAGCCGTCTTTAAATATATGCTGACGAAACGAGCAATCGACTTTTTGATCAACACCTTCAAGGGTTTGAGCTGATTTCTGATGGATCACATTTAAAAAAAAATGCAAGCGTGGACAAACTCAGTGGAAGGATTGGTTCAAAGCACAGAGTGAATGTAGGGTCACTGCATGGTTTTGACACTGCAAGACAGGGTAGATGAGCTTGACCAGAGAGTCGGATTCCAAGACAGTATGCGATATGAATGCACGGGCACTATCAGCTCAGCTGAGGTTTTGTAAAGTAAGTCTGCAGTCTTGCCAAGAGTTTCATTTGTGTTATAGTCCATCCACTACCTACAGGTAGATACAGTCGTCAGGTACGCCTGAGATGTGACACAAGACAAAGAAATGTGAGACATTTGTAGATATAACCAGTGGATCGGCGGCATTTGCGCTTTACGTCTATGAAAATCCTGCAATAACTGGAAGCTCGCAAATCGTTCATGCATTTGCCTTTCTACGTTGCTTTTTCGTCCGGGTGGGCAAGTAGAGCAACCGCTGTTACAGCATACCGAAATGACTTCAGAATCATGCAACTCAAGTTATGGTTGTGTAACTGGAATCCGGGTTATATTGGGCGGTGTCTCTTTGCAATATGACGGTTTGTGCTTGCTGTGATTGCTAGGTCTGGCTATCTCAAGATAACTGCTCAGGCTGCCTTAGCTGAACCACCGTGTTGCCACTGGTATGCACCTGCCTTTCTATCAGATAGTCCCCTCGCGCTGCCTAACTCGAAATTCCAGGTTGCCTGCCCCACCAGCCCAAATCTTTGCCCGAAGGTTCTGATCAGCTCCCAGGTCGATTGCCAAGCCAAACCTCGAACCTTTCGGGATGCCCGGCTGTCGGGGACACTACAGCCTCCATCAAACGAAAGGTGGCCACAGACAGTTTCAGGTGGTTAGCCTGACAACATGCAGATGCAAGCCGTATCAGCCGTACGAACAATCGGCCCTATCATGCCAAGAGACAACCTTTCAACAAAACGCCACCCAAGGTCTAGATCCTACGAGTCGCACACCGTCTTCCCCGGATGCAAAAAGTGTGTGTAGTATTGTCAGACGAGATTGGTGGGTTCCACACCGGCGAGTCCAATAACCATGGTTCGTGTGCCTCAGACATCTGCTGGCAGACGGACATGGTGTGTATGCCCTGTTTTTATCCTCAACTAGACTCGGATCCTGCTGTCTCGATACTGATAGGATGCCCGGTCCGGGCTCTTGCTCTCCTTTCCTTAGGTTCAAGACGGTCCCTATTTCTGGCTGCTGACGGTACATTGTTTCCACAGATCAACTGACAACAGCTCTACCGGAGCACCATCGCAATGCCTACCCTCCAGGAGCTTGCAAGTGAACTCGACAGACTCAACAAACTCGGTCATCCTGGCCCGTCATCGGCATACTCGACAATCACGACGGGAGATTAGAGAAGTACAAGTCGATCTTCTGGAATGAAAAGAATGGGGAGAGCTTCATCACCCACCCGGACGCAACCCTGTAAACAAGACAAGACCAAAAAAGGATCCGTTATGGAAGCCCTTGGAAAGGGGCTCTCCGGTTTCGAAACTTGGAGAAACATGGAGACGTATGCGCGAAACAATGATTTACCTGCAAGGAGCTGGAACCTTGCAAAATACGCTGCGGTCAACGGTCGTACGATGATGACGGGCGGTTTCAACTTTTGGGACGATTATTTGCGGGGGCGGGAGATATCGCAGCACAAGATCCTCTACGACTTCGGCATCAAGATGCAAGGCGACGCCGCCATAGCCGTATGCAACTTTGCCGACGAGATGTGGAAGTATCTGGCGTCGCTGGACACAACGAAAGACGTGCGATCCACGGCCTGGGCGGCACAAAAAGCAATGCAGTCCCGCAGATGGTCCAGAATTGTGACATCATTCTCAACAAGTATGTCACCTCCGCTTTCAAGACCAGTCCCGCTGCCTGGGCAAGCAAGCATGCAAGATTATGGGCTATCACGAATGTCCAAACCAGTGTCCACATGACGGCGGAGAGTATCATGGAGGGGTTCCCTGATCCAAGTGGCGGCTGGCATCGCCTTGTCGTGCAGGTGAATCGGTTCCTAGAGATCCCCCAGGAGAAGAAGTGGAATAGTCAGTTGTGGCCCTTTGGTTCGTACTTCCCCTTCAATCATCCCGTCCTTGTCAGTCACCCACGCGTGCTCCAAGACCTCTTGGTAGCCATGGCCCAAGCCCTCTCCCGTCTTGCCACCCTCCCCTCGCCGCCGAGTCCTACAGAAACAATCAACTACCCACGGGCAACGCAATCTACCTCGTCCTCTCGAGCCATGACCCGTACTACGGCGATCCAGCCAAAGTTTCGGACCTTAAGAATCGGCTTAAGGCTGCGATGCGCTAGATGGCAACCGTGAAACAACCTGCACTGCTAGTCCCGACTTGTCACACGGGTCTACGACCCAGTGCCCCGGGACAAGTACACACCTCAACCAACACTGGCCCAACGGTATGCTCAGGAACAAGATATCTGGGCCCAGCAACCAACCGGAGCCCACCGGAGGCATCACGGGGACCACCATGATGGAAGGACCAGGGTGCCGATGGAGAACGGATTGGTCAGGAAAGACTGAGGACCCATACGAGCTGCAAGAAGGTTGCAGGACAGGAATCATATGTATCTGCTACTGGTAGAATCAGTGGCCAGGTGGCCGAAGGAGGTGCCCGACCAAGACAGACAGATAAGACAGGCCGAAGGACGGAAGTCCTGAAGGAACAAGGAAGACAGAAGAAGCCCAGGGAGGACCTGGGAGCCAGACGACTATAAGTAGGCCTTGCCATTTCAATCCAGATCTTAAGGAGGCAAGGACCTTGAGGCCATACCAGATTATTAAACTGAATTGAACTACCTGTTCCAAGCCGAGATTCTCCCCTTGTCACACGACTGAAGCTTCGGATGTCGAACATATCGTCGATACGCGCTTGTTGGTGAAGCGCATCAGCGCAAACCCTCATATCAAGATACTTTGTACGGCAACCACAAATATGAATAGTATGTCGTTGCTTGATCTATCGCGATGATTTGATTCTTGCCTGGGATGAGCGGAGCTTAAGTGGGATGTTCACGCAACTGATTAGCTAATTTTGGCCCCGACAATCTGGTCAAAGGCGGAAGTGAAGGCCATATCCCCCGCAAAGCATGGCATACTTAAACTTGGCACAGCACCGGCGGCGCGGTCCAGTGCAGGCGTTGAAGAGGACGCGGAAGAACGGTGGATCTCCCGGAGAGAACCGAGCGGGACCGGCGGGGTCCCATGCTGTCTCATCTCGGCTGCGCTCCCGAGCTCCGCTTTGGGACATCGCCATCCCCGAAGAGCACAAGCCTGGCTCCTCCAAATTGGCCTTGGCATAAACATGGACTTGGGTTTATGCTGGCTCAGGGGCCAGGCCCTCTCATCAACATCTGTTGACCCATTTTCTTTCGTTTTCTTGCTGATTCCCGATCCCCCCTTTGCACCACACCCTCCCAAGTCCCGCGATGGGACGACGATAAGCGGCTTCATATCTAGCGTCCACTCTTTTTTCCATCATCACTGCTGTCTGCGCAGTATGTCATTTGTTTTGTCACTCGCTGTGTCGCTGCGGTCTGCAGCGCTATTTGTCTTTCTTTTCGCGACGGCGACGACGTACGCCCATCTCCTTGTCCCATTCCACCACCAACATCTACACAGTCACGCGGCCCGGTCATTACATGCCCGCTCCGCTTCCTCCGTCACCATCCCCGTCGCGGCATCTCGGGGACATGCATTTGTCGTGAACGTCACGGTCGGGACTCCACCACAGCCGCTGTCACTCCTTCTGGCCCCGTCTTCACCGCACACATGGCTTCCCAAGGCTGAGGCAATGCCCTGCACGACAGGTCATGATTCTTTCGAGGGTTTCCGTTCTTCGGAGGGTGCCAGCGGAAGCTCGGCTTGCAGCTTGGGCGTGTTTGCCTCGTCCAAGTCGTCGACTTACCAGACGGCGGAGCAGGCCTATCTCAATTTCGTCGTGGCATATACCAACACTATCACCGTCACTGGCGTCAACATGACCGACAAGTTTGTACTCGGCGACATTGCAATCGATGATCTCTCCATGGGTCTGGTCGACTCCAGTCCCAACCAGCAATGGGTTGGCATGCTAGGACTCGGCAACGACGCGACGACAAACTATCCCCGCCCGTCTTCCAGGTATCGGCCCAACTTCGTCGACCGACTCGTCTCTTCCGGCAAGATCGCAAGCCCGGCCTACAGCATCTGGCTCAATGACCCCGAGGGCAAGTCTGGCTCTCTGCTTCTCGGTGCCATCGACACGTCTCGGTACGAAGGCGACCTGGTCCGTCTCAAAGCCGCCAAGGATCCCTACGACGTGTTTCCCAGTGCGTTCCGTGTACCTTTGACCACCGTCAACATCGAGGGAGGCGATTCCAACTTTAAGTACGGCAGCGACACCCAACCACCAATCACCGCCTCTCTCAGTCCCGCCGAGACCATCTCCTACTTCCCTGACGAGCTAGCCGAGGGCATCTTTGCCGCCAGCGGCGCAACCTGGAACGACACCATCCAACGCGCCACCATCCCCTGTCAGGACACCAACACCAAGCGTGCGAAGACCACCCTCCGCTTCCAACTCGAAGGCCCCGAAGGTCCCGTCCTCAACGTCCGCCTCGCCGATCTGGTTATGGCTCGAGAAGTTTCGAACTGGGAGCTTGCCTATGACAAGTCTGCCACCCTCAACAGAAATACATGCCTCTTTGGGATCCAGAAAATCCCGCCGTCTCTCCGCGGGGCTACCGACAAAGACCCACAGTACAACATTGGTAGCTCTCTCTTGCGGAGAACGTACATGGTCTTTGACGCCGCCAACAAAGACGTCGCTATCGCCTCCGTTTCTGCTGCCGCCAACAAACCATCGGCTATCGTCCCCTTCGAGAAACAGGGCGCTCGTGTCCCTTCGTCTCGCTTCTACTGCGTAGGCGACGACATTTCCTGCGGTGGAGAAACCAATGGCGAACTTGGAAGCAGCACCACCCCTGACTCCGAATCCACCAACCCCGATGCCAGTGCCGATAAGAAGGACGACAACTGGAAGAAGATTGTGATTGGCGTCGTCGTGCCCATCGGCGCTCTCCTCATTCTGGTACCGGTCATTTGGTTCCTTCTCAAGAAACGCCGGCAGAAGAAGCTGGAGAGAAACCTCATGTCCTCCGCCTCGAAATCGACTCTTCGCAGAGATGCAGACACCGACTCCGAGCACGAAGCGAATAGTTTCAGGGATGATGAGTACGGCGTCAAGGTTACTGTTTCGGTAACGGGCAAGGTGGAAATGAGGAAAGACCCACCACCGCTCTCGCCAGGGTTGCCATCACCAGGGATCGGTGGTCCGAGGGAGAAGCGCCGGCCGCCTGAGTTGTTTCTAGGGATTCCGGGCGGGTTGAGGTTGATTCCGGAGGACAGGCTCTCAAAGTCGAGTGGGGGGAACAGTGATCACAGCGGCGGGGGGAGGAGTAATGGGAGTGGGAGTCCCAGTCCGTGGCGGAAGGAGTTTTGGGATGGGGTGGGGAAGTAAAGACGCTTGGGATTTATGTTAGTGTTTTGGAGTAATCTAGTTTGGATACCTATCTCGTGGATAATAGAGTTTTTATTTGGAAATGAAATGCTGAACTGTTCGGGTGGCTTGATGTTGCTGCATTTCGCCCCGCACATGATCATCCGCTTTTGGCAGTCATTGCTCGTCTTCACTCTCTTTATCGCTCTTTTGGGTTAATTAAACATTTGAAGTGATTGCATTCCCAATTTGACGGTACCGGTGTCACGATTCATATGATTATCTGGTTCTTGAAACTTTAATTGCCGGCTTATCTTACATTCTCTGCTGCAGTACCACTACTTTGTAACCCTGGTTCTTCGTACATGGCACCTTATTTCATGCCCTCGTTTGACACACCAAATATTTTACACTTGAGAATCCACGTTACATGTGACATAGCCGTGACGTCGATGATCACGGCCATGTTATACCGGCGTATCAAAATGTGCTCTCCCCTCCAAAGTGTGATATCCAACTAATCTTTTGAAACCAGACCAGACAGATACTGAGCATAGGTAGGTACATTCAGTAGAAAAGATCAAGCCCCAGAAATAAACCACCAATCCCGGGCCCTCTTCCTAGCAGAGTCACTCGAGTCCCCGTTCCGGTCCGTCCGTCCAAGGTTTTCAGCCACACTTCAACCTCAACATCAACGGCCGACAAAGGACTATTTGGGACTTTGCCGGTGAAAATGTGAGCTCAGACAAGCAATCATTTTTGGGTCCAGTGTCGTCCACCAAACGCGGGGTACTAAAGTCTAATGCTTACAGGTAACCGTCCTTCCTCGTTGCTGCTGCTGCTGCCGCTCCGGCACGTTTTCTTCGGGGGAGGAGGAGGAGGACTTGATGTTTCTTGACTGCCATCTTATCAGGTTCCGAGCACTCGGTAATACCCGAAAGCGTCGGTTTCCAATTCTTTTGTTTCTCTTTCCGTTTTTGCCTCCTGCTCTTCTGGCGATAGGGAGGCGGGTGGGGGTTCTCTTTTAACACTGGGGGGTATACCGGGATCCTGGGACGGGGGATCTTGGGCCTTGGGCGGGGAGAGACGGGGTTGGTCTCGGGACAGGAGGTTACTGATTGTTTTTCTTGGAGCCACGGGAGGTTGACGAGGAGAAGGAGAGGGGCTTGAAAGTCGGCGGGAGGGTTAGGTCCAGGGACGATTTGACGAAGTAGGGGTTCAGGTATATCCCGTTTGGGACGCCAGGGGTTGATGATGGCTGCGGTCGTTTGGGGGGATCATCTTTGCGGCGGCGGCGGTAAATTCGGATATGGCAGAGGGCGAACTTACATTTTGATGGGACGGGACGAGATATGCCAGTGGGTTTTGCCTTGCTGGAAGGGGCTGATGGCGAGGATGTCTTGTTTGGCATCTTGGTTGGGTGGTAGAACTGGATGCAGGGTCCAAGCATTTCGTTGTGCTGTTTTGGACTTGATGTGAGGAGCACGTGGGAAGTGTATCAGAGAGGTGTATGTGGTTGAAGTTGAAGTGATATAAGAGAGAAGGAAGAGCTGGAGGTCCGGTGGAAACAAAAATGCTTTTGGTCTTTAAATACCTATAGAAGAGAAGCTGTTATTTTTTTTTAAGTTTGTGAGAGGAGTTCAGTGTGTCTTCGGGTAATGGAAAGTTTCAGGGGATCTGTCACAAGTGGTTAATGGAACTCGAAGTTCAAGACTTAAAGTAAGTCGTGTCATTCTTGAACTTGGATAGGGGCGTTTTGGCCACATGATGTGGAAGTGTGTGAAACTTGAACCGAAACTGGTACTATGGCCACATAGAAGCTAAGAAGATGGCAGAGGGCTGGTGGATCTAAGAGATTGCAAAGATGCTGCAGATATGTTGCACAGTGAGCGAAAGGACCGACAGACGAATTGAACTTGACGAAGATGCCATTGATGGAGATAGGTACATGTGATAAAATCTGATACCGTAGTTCTAAAAGACTTCTGCTGGAGGTCAAGATGCTTCCATCTACACTTCTTGAATTTCTGCTCGCGCAGTCACGCCCGCCTAGACGGAAAGATTTATATAAAACCCCGCTCGAGCTCAGAGATTGAACATTGCCCTCAGTGCCTTCAGACTCTACGAGGCAACTCGGGAAGCCTGATGAGAATCACTTGCTGTGGAGTAACACCAATCTCTTAGGTTGCTGACGCCATGAAGCCCCCTATCTGCAAAAGGCAGGAAAATTCGGAAATATTTTGATAAAGGGGTTGGATTTATTGAGTGGCGCATCAAGGTAGGATGTAGGGAGCCTCCTTCACTTGGAACCGACGCACACACCACGCCCAGCAGAGTCTTCATTCTGGAAGCAACTGGCAAAGCTTCCAATTTCTTTCAAACAGATTCCCAAAAAAAGTATTTACACCGAATCATCTTATGACAACGCATTGCGGCCACAACACCTCTGCGAGTGCTCCGTGCACGGCCTCAGGGTGAAGTATTCCCGACATGCCTCTCTTTTACTTTCCGAGTGCCTGGATGTTTTCCCTGGAAGCACCACTTCTTTTCGAGCTTCAATTTGTGCAGGACCTCTCGAGATCCCTGCCCGATGTTTCAAAAGAAATTCATCCACAACTACCAACTGGGTAGGCTCTCCCATCCAGCCACACTCTGCATTTTCATCTGGACACCACTCCTGAGAAGACATTGGCGTGAACGGTGATTGAGTGGGGAAGTATTCCTCCGTCTGATATGTTGAGATCCACCCTCTCGTATCTGGCAAAGGGGAACTTGCGTTGGAACCAAGTACATCGTCGTCATCGTCAAGCTCACTAACATCCTTGCATAGCTCCGATGTTGGTGTCAGGGGTGGTGACGGCAGCATTAACTCAAGCTTTGCTTGTAGCGTTGTGTTTCTCTTCTTATCACAGGATGAAGAGGATGATGGCGATGTGAGGGACTTGCGAACCCCCGATCGCAGCCTAGCCGACGACCACTTTTTGTTGGCAGTGGTGGAAAGACGGGATATCTCTTGGCGCCGATGTCTTGGCGCGACGCTGCGGTGACCACCAATAGGGGATGGAGGACTCCATGTCGTGAGGTTGTTGATTGTGGGTTTGCACAAGTTTTGCAGCATCACTTGGACCTCTTCCGAATCCTCATTCTCTGGGGCAGATGAGTACAGGAGGAATTGAGAGAAGCCCCGGTAAAAGTCAAGATGCTCTTGCATCTCGATTTCGGCCGGAGACATCCACCTCATTACGTGGTGGTCTGAGTCGGGACTTTTCTGGGATGTGAGGTGCTGGCATGTATGCAGGGCACGAAGAAAGAGCCTATTAATGATTGCATCGACTTCCTCGTCGAGTCCGTATGCGTGGTGCTGCAATATGGCCTCAAACAAGCGGTTGATATCGCGCAGCTGTGGGAGTGGAAAAAGCTTGGCGCCGGTGAGGTGCATCTTCGTGCCAAGCCTTACAATGGTGTCAAAGGCATCTTCCCATCGGTTCTGGGTGAGATCGATAATAATATCTGATATGTGGTGGGCATTCATGGTTTCTATGAATGCAGTGGCCCCAAAATTTGGCGACGGTGAGGTGGTGGTGGTGAAGGTGGTATATGTGGGCCAAAACCACCTGGGGATGATGATATTGACGATAAAAGTGATTGGTGATGGTAAGAAGAATGCAAGTGGTAGGACCGCTGATGGATGTTGGGGATGCAACATGGGGGGAGGATAGGTAGTGTTATAAAAAGAGATATCAGATAGGAGGGAGGAAAGGGGGATGTAGGAGAGAAGAGGGTAGGGGGTCAGAAAAAAGGTGGGTGGTCAGGATTTATACGTGCAAAGTCTAGGAAAACTAGTATCTGGTCAGCCAATGATATTGTCGGACTTGCATGGGCACATCTTTGGTCATTTCATCGTTGTAAAGCAGCAAGATGTATGTGGTCGAGTTTTGCAGGCAAAGTGGTTGATCGGGGGGAGCTGTCAAATACTTGGCATTAAAGCGGCAGGGTGCACCTGCTCGGGGACACCCACCTCTCCCCCGATATTTCCCTTCTCCCCCCCCCTTCCACCCTTAGGCACTCCACATATCTCTCTGTTGCGCAAAACCAGCCATTCAAATGTTTAAAATCACTGCAACTCTCTAATAAGGATTCTCGGGTATTTGCAAGACTTCTGCCGTCTTTTGCACGCATTTTACTGCCCGTTTTCTCTCCGTGGCCTTCGTATACAATATACTTCCTGTGTAGACACTGCTTAATCTTGCAATATTGAAGAGATCAGTTTCTGAAGCTTCCGTCTTTCAATTATGAATATTGATAGTACACGTTGACATGTTTCTATGGTGGTTAACCCACCCCGTCAAGCGCCGTGATATCGTCCGACTCCAACGGTCAGCCACGGCAGACGGCATATTTCAACAGAACCCATATCACTCGCCTAGAGACAGCTGGAAGAGAACTAGGTAGGTAATGTAACCGCTTGCTTGGGAGCGCATATGTCAATGGTTTTTTAACCTGCGAGTTTCAGCCTCTCATGTGCATACCTTATCTTGGTCGCGATCCACACGGCTCATTGAACGGCGATGCAATCTTGCAACATCTCATCAAGTAATGAGAGAGTAGTGTGTAGCCGCCTGATGTGGTCCAAATTTTTTTTTCGTGCGCACTTCGTGGATAGATGAAACGGAGGATATGGTTGATCTTAGATGACTTAGTGGTGCCCATTGCACAGAGGGTCTTCGTGGTCAGTGGTGGTGCATCCAACAGGGGCTCACGTGACAAGGAAACGGAGCGGACGCCAGACTCATCACAAGCTGCGACACGTTTGGATTTTCCAACGTCATGAGAACATTTGTCTCTTCAATTTTGGTCTTCGTAAAGAGAAGATTTCAAGCAAGTCCCATGAATTCAGATCAGCGTTTGAGCATACTGTTCATTCTGTGGTGATGTTCGTGGAGGAAGTAAGAAATGTCGTCGAGTGGATTATGTAATACCTCCCCCACAGCTTCACTTACAGCACGGGCCCTGAGCGACCGCCAAGACCTGCCTCCCGACGACATGGAATTCAACGACATGTCAATTCGCCAACCTCTCAAAAAGTGACTCAGATCTGCTTCTCATATCGTAGAAATGATATGTCTGAAACTCATTTTTTGTCATATTCAAGCGATCATGCACGCAGGGGCTCGACAACTCTTAGGACATTGAGGTAGAGGTGAATCTGCCAAGCCAAAGGGACTCGAGAACCTGGTTGGTCTGTGCATCTCGAGTCCTGCCCCCAGTAGCACGCGACTTTTCACTTCTCTCACAAACTCGAAAATGGTTCGAGCCAGACGCGCGCAATCATTTGCATCGCCACTCGCGACCAATCCTTTGCATGGGGGCCACTTTAACTATCATGCAATCACATACTTCCCAGCTACCTATCCCTGAGGATGGAGGGCTGCCCTCATGGATAACGTCTATCGCATCGGGAGTCCGTCGTGGCAGTGTTCAATCATATGGCGAGCCATCCTCTTGATGAGGCCAGAGACTGGCGAGTACAAGCACATACGACCATAGGCAGTAGAGAACTCGGGATCCCGTCCGCTCTCCCATAGATAAGCTACTGACCGCCGGACTAGTACTCAGGTGGGTGACCACTGGGGAATCCCCGGTGTTGTATGTTTCTTTTTTCTTTTTTCTCTTTTTGGCTGGGACTGTTGAATATACACGATCCTGGGCGACTAACTAACACCAAATCTTTTTTCCGAATTTCATTTCTACTACCCGTTGTCAGGGACCGTGTGATTGAACGGGTTTCTTTGCTTTTCGAGGGTTAGGGTCAACCCTCTAAGCACCAGAATCAGCAACATAAATAATAAGGTTTGTGCGAAGATACTCCAAGGATATATCCGTTGTTTGACACGGATTGGATCTAATCGACTTGGTATCCTCAAGTTTAGCGCTTTCCTCGCCAAGGAACTTCTAAACATTCTAGGAACAGGCCGATCAATTACATCTCAAATCTCAACATCGAGCTCCGAAGAAAAGTTTACCTACCTCAGGTGCTCTGATGTACAAGCAACTATTAGCAAGTGCTAGGTCGTAGCGTGCAGGAGTCGGTGGATCTTGGCACGCATCTCGCATTTGAGTCCGTCTTCTTAACAGTTCAACCACCCAACAGCAAGCCCGATTAGCTCAGCTGGTTAGAGCGTCGTACTAATATCACCTAACAGTGATATCAAGTCCATGCAAAGGTCAACAGCCCAATCCTGTTATTGGGCATCCGTCTTTTCGTTTTCCTTTTTGCACTTGTTCGTTTTCCTCGGGTCTTGATTTATTTTCTTGGTTTCATTCTTCCTGTCAGCTGAAATGACAACCGTACATTATTTGACCTCTCCGTGAATGGTAGGGCGTAACGGGGTTGCATCTCTTCCAAATATCAACCTTGATCGACGAGACACTTCGAAGCCTCTAGAGATGCGGGCGTCAGAATAGTCAAGATCATGAAGCTTTGGTCGGCAATTCGTCAAAGGGCAGAGACGATACAGTGTTGGATAAGGAGGCGGGTCAAGTGAGTGTCTAAACGTGCAAAGGGCGTACTCATGTGGAAACTCTGAGGGCCTTAGTTGATATTCAGATATCAGTCATCGTGCAGGACACCAGAAGATTAGTACCAGGTACACTGCGGAGATGCATCACTGGATGAGTTTTGGCTTCGTCATGAAAAGAGGGGCAGGACATGTCGGGAGCACCTCATAAGGCAGATGAGTACATGGCCTATCCCTCAGTCAAGCTGCGGCACTAACATAACAGCCATATAGCTCCAAAAGATAGTTTAGAGTCTGCATGATTTGAGATAACCGGGTGCTTAATGGCTTGAGTTGTTGGGAACTGAAAATGATAGGAGGGGGTAAACCATTTTTTCTTCAAGAAAGAATCGGGGCTCATTCCAGCTTTATATCCTAGATACCTTATTATATGCACCCTAGCCGCTCAAGTCTCTGATGTTTCCATGCTGCCGTACGAACTTCTCTTGGCTTTCCTGCCTGCCCTTCCCTTTGTGGTCAGGGTCACTTTCTGGGTTCTTGCTTGTCGGGATCCAGCTGAGCTGACTCACCGCCTCTCAATGCATTCGGGGCAGGAAGTTCCAACATGATTAAGTCAGTCTCAATGTGTCCAATTTTTGGCTAAGCGCACCGTCTTTGCCATTGCCTCTTTGCTAGCCGCCTACAATTTGACCCGACACCGCCATCATTTGACTCCAGAATCTGATTGATCAGAGTTGGGGGCCATCATCCGAGGAACCGCCCGCATCGGCCGCCGGGGCTCGGCGGCAATGAATCGGTAGATTGATTTGGTTGTTGGTGCTTGTTGGTTCGTGCCGCCTCGGCAACAAAGCAATACCACTGATTGACGGGAAAAGTCAAGAATGAACACGGGAATAGGCGAAAACAAATAAACGGTGCAGTATAACGTGAGGTGCCTAACGCAAAAAGGAAAACGCTGCATACTGCCCGTACAGAAATAGTTGCAGCGAGTTCCTCTTCAATTGGTCTGACCGGCAGGCACCGATACACCCCCCCCCGCCAACCAACCGGCCGAGTACGGCGGACATGTCGCCCATGGAGATCTCATCTTGACACTTATGTTCAACCACCACATTACAAGGGATCAAAATTCTCGAAGCATCCCGTGCTGGGCACTCTATCCAGTATGCCGTGATATGGATTTGTCCTGGCCCAACCTTTGCAGGTTGACAACCGTTGAGAAGCGCCAAACTATCAAAGTTACTTGTAGGCAATATCATCGTAGCCGAAACCAGCGTGCGATGGTAAGAGCTCAGGGAATAGATTCGATGGCCCGACAGACTACAAAAAGCTCACTGATGATTCGCTTGTGGGACTAACTGCATAGATGTGATGTCTTTTTGCCAAGTAGGTTTCACGAGGCTTGGAACTTGAACCAAACTAGCGGGATAGAGTAAATCGTATTCCCACAAGGCACAACGGTAGCATTTTGGTGCGTGTCGGACACCGTTACCGCCTGCAGGGACTTTGGTAACGACTCCCCTTTTGTCCTGAAATTTAGCTTAGCCAATGAAACACCACCAATGAACTCGCTAACGACGGTGTATATGCAGAAATACTTCTAACACATGGCTGTTGGTGGTGTTGTACCTGCCTCGAAGGCGCAAGCCACAGAGAGGGATCACGGGTAATATGCGTGTGAACAACGGAGATAAACATGAAGACAAAAGGCTGTGGACTCGGATAACCGGCAAAGTTCACAACGAAGAAGTTGGGGAAGTAGAGTTTGTTGACGCCCAAGGGAGCCATCTGCAGCAGTTCAGGAGAGAGGCTTCGTGCGAGACGGAGGACGAGAAATTCTATAAAGAGACCACACCTCTCCCGACCTTCATCGAGTGTTTCTCTCCTCACCACCACACAGCTCATCAGCTTCAGTCCTCGGTATCAACACATCTCCCACCCCTTCGGTCCCCAGCTTATCTTTTCAAGATTTCCAAACCAAAAACTCTCTTCAAGATGCTTTCCAAGATCTTCACCACCGCTGCCCTCTTCGCCGCTCTCGGCATGGCTGTCCCCGCCCCCGGCGACAAGCTCAGCAACGGCATGATCCTCCTCGCCCGCGAGGCCGACTCCTCCGGTGGCCATCTCGAGTTCTGGGGATACGCCGAGGGCCACGAGAAGCGCACCACCGAGGCCGAGGCCAGCCTCGAGCGTCGCGCCTGCGGCGGCAACATCGTCAGCTGCTACACGTCCAACGTCCCCGATGGCAACGCCGTGCAGAACCTTTTGTACGAGCTGCAGAACTTCCAGGGCACTGTCCCCCAAGCTCCCCGCTCCGTCTGCCGTGAGACGAATGGCAAGCTTGCTTGCGCCAGCTGGTGAGTGATGAACCTCCTCTCGTTTCTCTGTTCTGGGGAAAATAAAGTCCAAAACTGACAAAAACAGGTCTACCGATGTCGGCTCCATCAGGCCTACCTGGCTGTACAGTGCCGCTGCCAAGACTCGTGACCAGTGCGTCACCAAGGGCCAGTCTGGGCGCGCTCGTGAGGTCAATCTTGGAGGCAAATGCACCAGCCAGTGCCTCTCCAACCGCCGTGATGGCTGCTAAGTGCATCCTGCATTACCCGAGCTTGGAGGAAAATAATACACTGAGGATGATGAGGGCGAGGTGTTTCGAGGGATCATGGGCTTTGGGGGGTTGAAGACCAAGAAACAGCAGAGAAAATGGAACTGATAGAAAAACGGGTATGACGGGATTGGGATGGAAGTTGGAGAAATCTTTGCAGTGTGTCGAAAAGTGTAGATAGGATTGATGTTCAGCCGCTGCTAGATATTTGGCTTCATACAAGTCTCTCGACCCCAAAACATCCGGAACTGAATTTGCAACGCAGTTGAAGAGACTCGTCTGAGAATCATCTCTGCCTCTGAAATAGACCTAGCTCATGCATACAATGGATCCATCCTATGAAGCCAAACCCACTGTAACACTGATCCGAGAAGATTACTTCAACCTGTTACTCTGCGTGTCATTGTTAGCCATGCTGAACGGTATTAATGAGGATTGGTCCTTCAGGCGGGTGTGGGGTAAAGGAAAGACCTACCTTCAACTTGCCTCGCCCTGCATTGAGAAGAACAGGCGGACTCAGTTGCGGGAACCGATCTGGTAAAAAGCGCTGCCATTGACAATGGGGACATGATTCCAGGGCTCTTGCTTGGAAGATTGGTTTAGCCAGCGCTCCATCTGCGGCGACTGATTCTGTGAGGTGGTGGAAGATGGAAAAGCGCTGTTGGCAGTGGTGTTGTTGATCATCTGAGAACTGGAAGACACCCCCCATACTTCCGATACCTTGGAGCTGGCGGTGGTCGATTGGTTATGGTTGTTGTTGTTGTTGTTGTTGTTGTTGTTGTTGTTGTTGTTGTTGTTGTTGTTGTTGTTGTTGTTGTTGTTGTTGTTGTTGGAAGCCATCTTGATTCTTTTGAAGATGTTGATGATGAGTTGTTTTGAACTTTGTGATCAAAGCCGCGAACGAGAGGGCGTCTGGGTGTGGTGCACTGGAGGTTGCAAGAACGTTGGACAACGGGATTTCACTGGGCTGCAGAGCACTGTGAGACCGAGGAGGAAGGTATCATGAGGAGTATTTATCTTTGCTTGGAAGGCACTCTGAGTCCGATGACAAACCTACCAAAGAAACAGCAAGTGTAATCCTGTGTTGATGTGATCTAACAGTCAATGTCAATTGACAGTGTGTTCGACTTTCCAGGTTACATGCGCTCTGCACACGAGGCGGCAATGACATTGACACTTTTTGTCCTGGCCTCACATGTTTGGGTGATCATATCTGAGGCTCGTAGAGAAGATCACGGCATATCCCAAAGCCACAAAAACGGGGTTGTTTCTTGGGACCCCGGTCCTTCGACGGCAACCTCACTGGCCTCACAGCAAATTTCGGAATGCCAAGGATTTTCTCGGCGAGTGTCCCGTGGCCTCACGTGAATGAGGTTGCACAAAGTAAAATAAGAGCAGTAACCCCAATTGATTGACACTTGGGCAGCTTCTGAAAATCCAGGCCCTCATGCTTTGAAAAGGTTGGCCTGGCCTCACAGAAACTGCGAAACGCCTCCGAGCCACTCAGGTTCTTCCTGGTTCTTGCTGGAAACCAAAACACCAGACATGCGCACGTATCACAGGCGACTAGGTACTTCTTTGACTGTGAGGGCCTCACATACAGACAAGTATTTCGTTACCCGACGTCCAAGGCTGGAGAAAGTTTGCTTCCTGCATGCATTCTGCAGTTTACGGTGGGGGTTTAGCGTAATGTTGAGAAGTGAGACTTCTTCAACGAAAGGGCTTCAAAAGCTCATTGGATCCCAACAGTGGATGTGCGGGGGGGGATGCGAGTGGAGGAGAGGTGATGGGGGCGGTGTGAAGTCCTATCGCTGCAGGGCAAAAATCAATTCAATTTTGGCTGGAGGAGTTTACGCCTAGCGGCCGCCGCAACCTCCATCAAGGTGGTGGCCTCACATAACTCTAGGTACCTCGAGCTAGTCAAATCTTCAACCGACTCCAGATATGCGACATAATGCAGTACCTGAGCTACGTACAAGCAGACAGATAGGGCTACACACGTAAGGTACATAACACCGGACGATTGCCCTCTTTTCTTGCTTCCTGTTTACCTCCTTCACACTCATACAACAACCCAAGATCTTGTGGCAGTTGCTGTACACATGTCTCAACATTCTCCCGGCAACTCTGCGGACCGGGAACGTAGAACTGTCGCCTAAGTGCTTCGCGCGGAGCTTATTACTCCACGCTAAACACTCATAGATAGTTACAATGCCCATCTAAGTCCGCATTGGGATTTCCACACCAACCCACACTCATTACATGTACCTTCCGACCAACGAACTCAGAATTGTGTCACACCGCCGCCAGAAAACACCCATGGAGCTGGGCGTACCGCTTCAGATGGACTTTCGTACGTCGACACGGTCGAGTTCATTCGCGCAGATGAGAAGGGGACCGAAATCAGGACCGTTGCCGCCATAGGTGCTCGATATCTCGACCCTGGGCTTCCTTGGCGAGGGCACAAAAAGAGCTTCCGTGGACCCGTGTGAGGTGGTGGAACATCCGCCGAGACTCGGGGAGAATGCCAAATGGGCGATCAGAGGATTTTATGGTGAACACCGCGATGGTGTGCTTTCACGTTTGGGTGTCATTTGGGGCCGTGGGTAGGGCACAGGATAGAGGATGCAACTGGATGATGATGTCCTGCTTGGACAGGGTTTGTATCTATGCCTTCTTGATAGCGTCAACGAACCTGCAACGGTCACCATCCATGGATGTCTTTGGCGGTCTTCAGGTTGAAAAGACAAAGGCCAGTAAGGTTATCTCTGCAAATTTTATCCCGCATGCTCAGGCGGGAAGCCACAAAAACCTTGTGATCTTTCCCACTGAATGTCTCTCAACCAGAGTTGACTGGACATATCTGCACAGGAAGACCATCGTACATGGACGGAGGCGTTAAGATAACAGACACTATCAAAGCATATCCACTGAAGTTTTCATCAGTGCATTAGTTCTTATCTAGACTTTCAGCATGTGTTGCCCACATCTTTTTAGGTGTGTACGCCTCAAGTTTCACATGTTCATTGGGAAAGAGGATAGTTCCAAGCCACAACCAACAAGTATCTCAAGCCCTTTCACGCCCACGCGTTTAGATTCATCAAACCATGATCAAACCCATCCAGAATTTTCTCTTCCCATTTTATAGAGTCGTCGGTGTCATCAAATGCCCGACAGTTTCATCATTTCTTCTTTCTCCCATCGACAAATCGACAAAGATGTATTCGGCAGAACACCGTCTAGCATACTGGCTCTACGCCGACATGGCAGCAGAGTCTTACGTTCTTGCTCGCATACTGGGAGTACCAAATGGATATCTTCAGCTTCTCTTTGCTCTTTTGTTAGTCTGGGCACTCGCCCTGATCCGGAGAGGACCCTAACTGCAAGCTGAGCAGCAGCCTGCCACACTTGGCTACACGGTCACGACTGCGCTGCTTCTGGTATCTCTTGGATCGGCCACGCAATTCTTTCATATGCCTAATGTAGAAGACCCGGGGCCGATCCAGCCGTACATCCACCGGCTCTTTGCATTCACTGCGGTTGGATTTTTGGAATAGATCAGACTGAAAGTAAGTCTTCTGTGAATTATTCCTGCCAGCCCCTGACTTTGAGACTTTAATGGTTGACTTGACACCCAAACACAGAGTCTCGACGTCCACCCTTGGGCCTTCTGGGACATATCAGACGGCCGTACCTCAATTCGTCAGGAGCCTGGTCCTGCTCCTGTCCCCGGCCCATCGTCGGTCAGTTGGACGTGTATGGCTCTCATGCTCAATAACAGTGTGTTTTGGTGGGCCACACTTTGCGGAATAGAGTTTGCTATCAACCACGGGGTTTTGATCCCCCTGTACGGCGGGAATGAGAAGATCACATGCTGGTCCATTGCCGTAAGCCAGGTCGAAAACATGGGGCACAACTTTGGGACGGCTACAGTGCTGATGTATGCATGGATTCCTCTAATGAATATGGCGGACACGGTAAGTTCAGTCTTGCTCGCACCCAGTTTTTAGCATTTCCCCCACCTGATGTTTCGAGACGACCGGCGATGTGATAAGACGTACAAACGACTAACCTGTGAATTAATGAAAATTTCATGTCCGACAGATCTTCCGCCTAGCGAACAGATCTCTCTTCCCCAGCTGGATGTCACCGGAGGGACATGTTTTGGACGCAGACGAAGTGTGGAGACCCAACATATGTCCAATCACTATTACCTCTATTACTTGGTCATTTTACCTTGTTGTGTTCACATGGATAGCTTTTCAGGGAATTCGTATATTTCTAGGATCAACGGGGCTGGCGGTGGTTGTTTGAGAGGAAAGTCAAGCGAGACCGGATGATAGTTCCGCTGTAGGGAGATCGTGAGTACCTCTGATGGGTAGGTTTTAGTAGAGAACTAGGTGCGTAGGCGATTGTTTAAGATACCTATTGGATAGCTATGATATCACATGTATCGCAACCCTTTAGTAGTATCTATATAAATATAAAATAATTATAAGGTAGTGATCTCCAGCAGAATACCTTTATCTCGTCCCTTCGAAATAGACAGCAAGCTAGTTTTATCCAGAAAGGATTAGGAATGAGAACCGTCAGGGTCTTGAAAGCATACTTGCCATCTCAGACGGCAGGGCATCAGAATCTACTTTATTAGACATGAGTAACCTCCTCGGTCTCTAAATATGACGCCTATGCGTATATATCCATGTGTGGCGAAGCACGAAATGATTTGAAGTTCTCCGGCACATCCAAGAGCTCAGGTAGTGCATGCGAAAGGTTGAGGCGAAGACCATGAAGTTTTGAACTGAAAATTGCATGCATTGCTAACTACTACGTATATCATCATTCCTAACCCAATAACATGGAGGGCCGTTACGGTTCCAGCCAGCATGGCTCAAACATCCTCCGTATCCCCCAAAATTTCTCACCATCTCTTGGCTAAGCGACTAGTCTGTGTCTGCACCAGTAAGCTGGGGCTAGTCCTGCTGACTGGTCCTGTCTCTGGTTTTCCTAAGACGTACTGAGCCCTGTGAACAGCCCCATCCACCAGTGTCGAACGCACACGAAGCTCCTATCCAACAGACACTGAGAACAGTTAGTGGCTGCAGAGCCCCCAGATGTGTTGATCATGTCGCTCCTACCGCTATGAAACTTGACCGTACCCCGCCAGCCGTCGAGTTCGAAGCTCCTAAATCCGTGCTCAGTTAAGAAACCAACTAGAAAATAAAGAACGTAACAGGGAACAGGCCCCGGGAAAAGCAGGCCAAGAGAATGAATGGACGGTCAAAATGCAGAAACAGAAGAAGCAAAGCGAACCAAAGAAATCCCCCGTCTTACCTACTTACCCTCCTTATTATTACCTTCTTCTGCCCCCCCCCGCTCCCCCTGCCCCCGATCATCCGAACCCGCATCCCCCCAACTTCCACATCACAGAGCCTCCCTCAAACACCTCACCAGCCGTAGTTGGTGTAAACGCTGTCCAACAGGTCTCTTGCCTTACGAAAGGAAAATTTAAAGTGAACTAGTGCTGGCATACCCCTTGGATGAATGAAATGAAGCAAGACAGTTCAAGCAGACAGGGGCAGAGAAAAACACAGGATGCCAAGGTACTTAAGAGAAAAAAAAAGAACCACCCCACGGTTTGTCTACCAGAGAGGCAATTAAACTCGTGGGTCTCGCTAGAGCATGAATATGCTCCCGGTGTGGCTGTCCTCTGTTCTCAAGCAATCAATGACAATGTTTTCTCCGCCCCCGTTTTCTATCCCGGTCTCTTGATCACAACCTCAAGTGTCCTAGGGAACTGCTGTTCTAGAGCCCTGGGACGGATTCCCCGCATCGCAGTGAAAGGATTGTGGGGTTGAGGTTGTAAGGGGTAAAAAGGGTGTTGTAAAAGGGTCAGGGTAGCTGGCCTGTAAGGACAGTGGATAGTCCACGGAGTGCGGACCGCGCAAAGTTGTTCCGTTCGAAGGAAACGCACGTGTGTTACCGGAAAAGTCGGGGTTGTGTTTTTTTTGGTTTGTTTTTCTGGTCAAGCTAATCTGTTTCTTTCTACCCAGGCAGAGATATGGGTGAAGCTGCCTGGAGTCTTGTCGATTCAAAGTTGCAGTTTGGGATATGCTGATCAAAAAGCCCAGGCGTATTCTCTGGGGAGTAATTCGATTAGCGGGGTGGTGGTGGTCATTTTCATCGTCGCAGCCACGCTGTGCATTCTACTGCTGCGCGTGAGCAAGGTGGTGCAGAGCAGAAGTTGTCTCGTGTCCGCAGCGGCAGCGGAACGGTGACTGGGTGGGATGTCGACATTTGCGAACGTGTCGATCGTGATTGTCTTTTCTAGGGCTCAATTTACCGCAGCGACAGCGGAAAAACGCCTTCCCGCCGCTGGGGTCGGCGTGTTGAATGGAATCAAGGTGTCGTCGGAGGTCCTTGGGGCTAGTGAAGGCCCTCCCGCAATTTGGGACGGGACACGGGAACCGTGGCTGCTTACTGGGAGAAGGTAACAGCCCGGACGGTTGGTCTAATTGCGGGATGTCTGTGAGCTGACCCTCCACATCGCCAGATGTCATGGGCATTGAAGGGGACGGCGACATGTAAACGATGGCTTTTGGTGTCGCGTCCCTCAGATCTTCTGGTGTGCTCGGCGCGACCGAGTTGTTGATTCCACCTGGCGGGACCGAAGAGCTTGATGTGAAGTCGATGCTGCCCGTGTCACTAGAAGGAGAGTCTGACGAAGAGGAAGGGGGGCATGAGTTTGGTGTGGACGATTGTGTTTGTGAGATCGAGCCATGGAGACCTAACGGAATGATGGAGTTGCAACTTTGAATGGAGGGTGAATAACTTGAGTTGAGCAATTCTGGATCAATGCAGGGGACATCAGGAGAAATCCAGGCCGTGATGGCCTCCGAGTCCTCGTCTTCCCACAAAGATGCTAGAACAGCATTTTGGTGATAATATGACTTCCAGATGTATGGTGCGTAGTCCATGTTCTGAGGATGCTGGGAGGTGGTTGAGGATTGCTCTGGACAGGAAGTGGGGCTATGAAGCGTTACGTGATGATCATGGCGGGAACTGTCGATTGAGTCCTAGCGGGGAGATTATACTCCCCGCGGGGACAACTGTAGGCGACGCTGTTAAACAGCGACGTAGGGTGATACCAGACGGTATCGGTATGAGTAGGGGATCAGAGAATGTGAGGTTGGTTGTAGAACAGAAGGTCTTGTGCAATTAAGACGGGCAGAAGGTCAAGCTTTATCCATCGCACAACAGTCCTGCCAAGAGACGGGAAGAAGGGTTTCCAGGGTTTCATGTGCGTTGTGTGCACATTTTCGTTATGTGAGGCCAGTTCCCAAAGTCCAGTTCAGTGAGGCCACTTGCGTCAAGATATGATGCGGTGCGATTGGCTTCCGTTGCGTGTTATGCACACCGCTCAGGGTCTGCCCTTTGGAGCTTGGGCATAGCCGATTGGTGCGTAGGACCGGAGTGAGCAGCATCAACCAAAACATATGCCCGATCTGGGCTGCTGTGTTGGCACTTCTGCCCCTTCCAAATTACAACCAAACAGGTAGGGGAAGGCACCCACCCATAATCGAGCCTCGTTTTCCCCTCAACCTGGGAAGGACTGAAAAGGCATTGTGTCAAAGTACTTACTGTTCGAAACCATACTATCAGAGTCTTTTGACAATTGTAGTGACAAAATCTCCCCCCGTCCTCACTCCTCAGTGCTCGCATCCGACACAACACTCTTATGCCCTCGAAAAGGTGTGGTTTTCGCATTTCACACTCGGGTATGCTGCTGAAAGGCTCGCCTCGCCTTCCAGGTCGCTTACCTTTTCAAACCAAACTCAATTACCTAAAGCAGATGCCGGCACAGGCAGTTATCACACCGAACCCAACCCCGGACCTAATGTGGTTGCTGCCTTGCAGCTGGTCAACAGATTGTCACATAGGTCCCCAGGTATGCCTCTTGGCGTTGTCGAGACAAATGCAGCCGTTATCTTAGCCACGCTGCCCTTTTTAATTTTAATCAATCGCGCATCTGACCGCATGAAGAATACGTGAGGCCAGGGCAACCGTTTTGTGGCTCGGAATCCCTAAACAGGTTATATCTGCGTCTGCCGTTGCAGCCATCGCGTGGTTATCGGCAAAGCTTGCAGGTACACGTAACAGTCAGGGGACCACTCAAGTCATACACTTGATCCATCCAGAGACAGACCTGGCTGGTAAGTGCGGTTACAACATTGGCCTTTTCTTCCGACTTCCAAGCACCTTTTGACATGTCGCCATGAAACAACTCTTCATGCAAAATGCTGGCGTACACATGAACCACGGCGATCTCGTGTTATACCTCAGACGGAAACGAAAGTTGGTTCCCAACATGCACTTTCGCTGGGAATGAGTGTGTCACGTGTTGATCTCGCTTTGCGGGTGATTGCCCAGTACTAAGCCCGACAGCCACCTTCCCACAACTTCACCAAACCCTCTGCGGGCTGGCACAATGACGACATCAGAAGCACCCTCTTGCTTCAGCCCTGTCGCCAGCTCCTCAAGACCATGAGGCACTAGTTCCACATCGATTTCGCAAACTCGATGTCCGCGCCGCTGAGACTGAGAGCCTCCAGCTCGAACAACGCTCACTTTTCCCTGGCACACAAAAGAATATCGGACGATGGGAGCAAACTTTGAAGGTAGAGCAAAATTGAGCTAAGAGCGGGAATCATGTTCATCTTGCAGATGTACTGTGGATCGTTTCTAACAGATACCGTTCTTCTGGAACTCCCTCAGCGGCATAAGGTAGCATTGCAGATGTGGATTTCGACCGGCACTCGCGCTGAATGATTGAAGCTTATGACACTTGTGCATACGTGCTATGCAGCCTATGCTACATTTGGCATCTGCAACCGTGCAACGTGAGGCCTGTTCAGAACCCGACTGCCCTCTGCCGGGACAGACAGACAACCTGCTGTAATGATCAGACATCCACTCACTCTAATTGAAGGTGCCAGACGTTCAAGATAATAGTCTTTTAGCTGCTGAGCCTGATCTCGTTCGTTGGATGTTCTTCGTCAGCCCAGGCTTCCAAACGTCCCCATGTTGATAGCTATCCACATGTTAGAAAAAACTGACGACATGCAGGTAAATTCAAGGCTCATGCTACCAGATTAGTTGGCGTATGCGCCGCCACTTTGCAGGCGCAGGAGTTGATTCAGTCGCATAGCGTAACGAGTGACAGTCGGAAGAAACGTCCCCTGGCGTGGTATTCGTTCCGGTACCAACAAGCACCTGCATAGATGTAGGTAGTGTATTAACGGAGAGTGGAAAGTTGCGACATGTATGGCATGACTCGTCAGAGGAGAAGGATACCTGTTACTCTGAGTCAAGACAGATCTCTTGATACCAGAGACTTGAACTTTAAATATCAGGACCTGCATCTATTGTCTTCAAAGCATTGTTTCTCCTCACCCACCCATGAGGTTACGAAAGGCCCTGCAAGCTGTCGATCGTCAACACAGCAAGATCCTGAGCTTCGCAAGTCGGCACTTCAAACACGAATGATACCCACCAATGTAACCCGAATTCCAGAGAAAGATTACTCCCCAAAATGCAGGCTTGTAGGTTGAGCCGTTCCCATCATCACGACCCCCGGATTCGGCAAGTCACTCGGGTCAAAGGCCGGACCACACAACCCAATCTGGCGGACGGCACCGTCCCGCCCAGCCACCACAATGTTGCGATCTCGCGTGATCCAAAGAGATATGGTTCCGCCCTAGTCAACGTCAACGACCACAAACCGGGACAAGTTCCCACTGTCCAATGATAACCTTTCCCCCACGAAGTACACAGTGTGAGAGGCACGTGGTGGCCGGTTGCGCACTTTGCAGTGCGGAGTTGCGCGGGATGTCACACCAACAAATACTTGGCAGACCAATCAGGATCCCCACATATCGATAAGTTTGTGCAAGCTTGTGAACCAAGTGCAATTGCGCAATCGCAGGCGGTCCTGATGTGACACCCGTTCAGCCCTAACAGATACTTACTGAAAGTTATTATGGAACTGTTAGTGCGGCCGTGGCAGACAGCACAGAGCCAGCATCCTCGCCACGAGACCTTCGCGACAAAAGTCTTGGACCCTGCAGAAGGGATAGCTGCCCGTTGCTAGCTTCGACCCAGCAAACAAAACCCATTCCCGAAGCTTGTGGGAATCGTGCAATTGGGTTGCATCTCGAGCGAGCTAATTGAACTGGGTCTCGGCAGCTGGAAACTGCAAAGACAAGCGAGAGGGACCAGGCACTTGCAGCTGTGAACTGTCTTAAGATCGTCACATTCCCCAGATTTTCTTTCGAGGTCTGGGATTTCCCTTGAGCAGAACAATCACTCCCTGATTCGCAAACCACGACGACAAGATGGGCCTTCCATCCTTCTCTGGACTCAGGTCCAAGAAACACTCCGAGGATGTGTCCGTCACACCTCCCAACAAGACATATGATGACAACAATGGCATCGTCGAGACTGCCACCGGGTCCGAATCGGACGACTTTGCCGCCATTGACCCCCACAGCGGTGTCAAGCGCGGCTTGAAGACGAGGCATCTTTCCATGATGGCATTGGCGGGCATCATTGGTCCCGGTCTGCTGATCGGTTCAGGCGGAGCGTTGTCGAGGGGCGGTCCTGCGGCTTTGATCATTGGTTTCGGCGTTATCGGTATCCTCGCCTTCAGCATCATGCAGTCTCTCGGCGAGCTCACGACATTGTACCCAACTGGCGGAGCTTTCACTGGTCTCTCGGCGCGGTTTGTGGACAAGGCATTCGGTGTGGCTGTCGGTTGGAATTACTTCATCATTTGGTTCTGCGTCTTGGCCAACGAGTACAATGTCATCTCGAGTATCATGGTGGATTGGAGTGACAAGGTGCCCATTTGGGGATACTTTCTGATCTTCTGGGTATGTCGCACGGCTGGTTTGGCAACAAGAGGGGAGAATACTGACATACTGGGACGCAGGTTGCGTTTACCATCTTCCAAATGTTGGGTGTCGAGACTTTCGGAGAGGCCGAGTTCTGGCTGGCGTTGATCAAGCTTGTTGGGCTTATCGCCTTTTTCCTCTTTAGTCTCGTGTGAGTATTACATTCTTAGCTACACAAGCTTTTGGACAAGGGCTGACCACCAACAGTTATGCCTCTGGAGGTGTCATCGGACGCGAAGCTCTCGGCTTTACCTACTGGCGCGACCCCGGCGCGTTCACAGACGGCTTCAAGGGCGTAGCGTCCGTCTTCGTCTTTTGCTCGACTTTTTATGCCGGTGTCGAATCCGTTGCCGTGGCCGCCACCGAGACTAAGAATCCTCGGAGGGCAGTTCCGCTGGCCATTCGCCAAGTTTTCATCCGCATCGTTGTTGTCTACATGGGCTCTGCATTCTTCTTTGGCCTTGTCTGCCCTGCTAACGCTCCCGGTTTGGTGGGTGGTGAGAGCAGAGCTTTGCGGTCGCCCATGACCGTTGCGCTGCAGAACGCCGGCTGGCAGGGCGGTGTTCATCTGATCAACGCATTCATCCTCATCACTTGCCTGAGCGCGGTCAATTCGTCGATCTACATTGCTTCTCGCACGGTCCTCTTTATGGCTCAGGATGGCATGGCTCCCAAGTTTTTGGGATGGACGAGCAAGCGTGGTGTCCCGATCCCTGCGATTATTTTCACCAACCTTTTCGGTGCTCTCAGTATGATGAACGTCGACAAGGGTGCCAGTGAAGCTTATGGATATATCGTCAACCTGTCCGGTGTGTCCACCTTTTTGGTGTGGGCCGGCATCAGCTTCACGCATATTCGCTTCCGGTCTGCGTGGAAGGCACAGGGTCACAGCCCGGAGGAGTTGCCATTCAGGTCGATGTTGTATCCCTACAATGCCTGGTTTGGTCTGGGAGCCAACGTGTTCTTGGCATTTATCCAGGGCTGGTCAACATTTGCGCCATTCGACGCTGGCCTGTTTGTCGATGCTTACATTTTGCTCCCCTTGTTTGGTGTCATCTACGTGGTTTACAAGTTTGTCTTCAAGACACACCGGGCAAGGTCGGCCACAGTCGACTTAGTGTCTGGTAGGCGGAGGGATTTGGATGAGGCGCGGGCGGATGCACTGGCCAGTGGTGATCAGGTCGACCCGAAGCTGCCTTTCTGGAAAAAGATGTGGGCGAGTCTGTGATTGGATTTCAGGTACTGGATTTTCCTGCTGTCTGAGTTTTGTTTGTTTTTTTGGATTACCGTTATATACCCCGGTGACAGTAGGAAGTTAGGTTCTCAAGTTATACGATATTGCTGGATTGGTTACGCCTTTGGTCATCTACAATGCTTTATTGCACAGGAACCATCACACAAGCTGCAGTGTGGCCTTTCTCAGGGCGAATGTATTCACCATTGGCCATTTCTTTCTACTTTTTCGACAGTCTCGTTCGAACTACCCTTCCCAAACTTCTCAGATAACTCTTCACCCCGACACTCGCCTCGCCACACCCGGCCCCAAGATCACGGCGCCCTTGCCCTCCCCCGTCGCCACCAATCCCTTCACCGCACATGACTGGGGATTATATCTATTGCTCGTGCTCTTGCAGTCAAAATCCAACTTCTGCTCCGTGGACCCCAGCACCGTTACATTGTTGACAGTCTGATCCCCCGTCTCCTCGTCCGTGGTAACCGTCGTGCACGGCCACGTCTGGCTCACACTCAACACTTGGGTCTTGGTATTGAAACTAACATCCGGCACGCGATGCCACTTCCACTCGGTCGGCGCCTTTTGCTGCTTCACGTCTCCTCCGTACCACCACCCCGCTTGACACCCGAAAGCCCGGTTAGGAAACCCCTTTGCAGTCCCCAGTTTGGTGCCGTTGTTGCGCAGGGTAATACCATTGGGTCCTTGGAAGTTGCTCACGTCTTCTTCTCCTAGGTAGCACTTGATTCTTGACCCGTCGTTCAAGTTTCTCAGGTCCACGGTGAGGGAGGTAGGCCAGTACGAGGCGGACTTGGGGACGTTGGCAGCCGGGGGGACGTAGGACAAGGACAAAACCTGCCAGGTGGGTTTGGGGGCAACGCACTGCTCTCCAATGGCCGCGGGGGTCCAAGGCGGGGTGGCGGGACCCAGAGAGATTTGCTCCGAGGCAGAGCCCCAGATAAAGGAGGGGGGTTCGAGAATGAGGGAGCTGTCCTTGAGGTTGGTGGAGACGCAGGAGTTGCGCTCGCCTTCTTTCCCTGCGGCGCATTGCCAGAGGACTTGGGCTATGCCTGTTCCTGTGAACTTGGATCTGTGCTTTTGTTAGTTTTTGGTCCGGTGAACAGAAATAGGGAAGACAGAAGCAAGATTGGTAACAGGGGAAAGCGGGCAAGGGGGAAGACTTACATGGAGCCATCGTTCTCCCGACAAGACCAATCCTGGCGGATGTTGAGCACACCAGACTGCGTCTCAAACCAGACAAACGCTGCCTGGCCAACAGCGGCTGTGCAACCACCCATACGACTATCAAGGATGATGGACGCGGTGCTCTGTCCAGATCGAGGAACGACGGATAGAACACACTGAGTGCGGGAGCCGTCCGCGTGGTTTTCGATCTCGATCTCCAGCTGCGCGTTGTTCGCGTCGCTGCGCCGTGGCATGATGGGTTTGTAGTTGATCCGGCTGACTTCCCAGCCCCAGGGCTCGCTTCCCTTTGACACCGTGGAGCATTTCGGGAAGTCTGGTCCTGGGCTTTGGGACAAGACGCCCGTTGCGAGAAGGGTGAGAGAGAGGAAGGTGGACAGCATCTTTGCTGTTGGTGCCGATGGACGGGAAGAGGAGGGTGAAATGAGGTGAGATGAAGTGAGCCCGGAAGATTCTAGGAGTTCACAACTTCATATATGTACCTCTGGGTTTCAGAGTTTTACAACAAAAGTAATAAACATCCGCCTGCATCTTACATCCTTTGCCACATCTTCACCCATATTCATCACGAAAGCGATCCAATCGAAGAACGATCGAACAATTCCCTCCGAAGAATGTGGTAGCACTGCACCCAATAATAGGCCGCGCGGGTCCTTAATGGGGCTGTGGCAGAGTAGTCTGGGTCTGCACAGTTCCAGACCCGTTTTCCCATCCCGTCTCTTAAGTCCTTTAGCCGTGGATATTAGGTGCAGATACCACCACGGTCCACGGCCAACAACATCTATCTAGCAATTTTGCCCCTTTCAACAAGACCGAATGGGACGTTTCAACAGTACAGATACGGATTTCATGTCGCACAGAAAGGGATGTTCTTACCATGTGACCTGTCGACCATCAATCTAGAAGGGCTTGGTATCGCTGGTGCCTTGTCGTATCAGCAAGGCTCATACGGATCTTGCAATAAGAAAGATGCAGGAACTCAACGGCCTGTACCAACACCCAAGACGGGCGTCGATCTCCCGTACAATCGCCACTTCACCTTGCATACGGATCAAGAGATCCACGGAGGCCGAGAACGGAGTCGAGGCTTGGTATCCTTGGCCGAGCTTGAGATTGAACACAAACTTCCTGGGAATCAGTCGTCCTCTGTCTTCGGACAGACCACAACGATCGCGGCTATCTTGTGCAAAGGAGAGTTGAATGGTTCGAAATAACACATGAAGACATATAGCTATGTTTTGATGGGAAGGCCAGCAACGGGATTGAGCAGGCGACGAGACAGCAGTTCGTTATTGTTTACACCAGACCTCCGATATATACAAGTCCCTCTTTCCCATCCCTCCATACCTATTCACAAACCTTCAACATATCCTACAACTTGCACTTCGCTCCTACCCCTTAGACCTCATCCACCACCTCAAGCAGCAAACTCAACAGCCCGCTTGACAACCTTCTTCACCTCCCCAACCAGATCCCTAGGCTGAGAATTGGCACGGTTTCCCCGGTCGTTGTTGCCACCATTCCCATTGGCAGTATTAGCGTTCCCGTTCCCGTTGCCGCCGGCACCCGCGCTAGATAAAGTAAACGCAGCACTCCCACCAAAGGGGCCACCACCAGCAGCATTTCTCACTCTGACAATGCACACATTCTGCACACCTCCCACGGTAGCAGTACACTGCATGCCTGCCGGCATCTGAACTTGGACGGTAAAGTCCTTGTTGGAGACGTTGCTCACGCCATTTCTTCCGGGGACGTTGGTGATGACGGCTGCGGTCTTGAAGGCCGAGGCTTGGGTCCCACCTGAGGTGCCGTCGACTGCTGCGTCTACGGGGCCGGCGCCGTCTTGGTTGATCTTCATGTCATAGGCCGTTAGTCTCCGGGATCACACATGGACCGTAGCATTAAAGGGGGGAAGAAAAATAGGTAGAAGTCGGAGCGGGTGACAGGAAGAAGTATATACCTGGCGATAGACCAACTCAATAACACCATCAGCGCTGGCCGTGGGCAGAGTAGCGTTTCCGTTGCCACCGGCGCTGGCACTGAACGTCGAAAGGGCATTCGCAACGTTTATGGCGCGACCATTGCCGGTTCTGCCCAGTGGACCGACACGGCCTGAGGTTATGTCGCGATCGCGCATGACGGCTGTGTCGCCGAAGAGGTTCCGGCCGTTAGTGCTGCTGACTGTTGAGGAGGGTTGGTTAGATCCTTATCAAATAGAAAGCGGTATGAGTTAGGGGACGGGGTATGTACTGGTAAGTCCGGGCATGGTGACGCCGTTGGCGCCCTTGATGGAGGTGATGACTCCATGTGCCGAGGTCAGGGGGAGGAGGACTGCGAGAGAGAAGAGCGTAGTATGCATTTTGGCGGCTGTCTGAAGTCGAAGTGGAGAGGTAGACAGAAGATCTAGTTGAAAGTCAAAGCGAGGGTTCAAGTCGAAATGCCACCAGGGCTATGGTTTGTGAAGAGAAAGAGAGGATGAAGGAAGAACGGAAAGGAAGAAAAATGTCAAAACCAGCTGCTGCCTCTCAAAACCTCTCTCTGCCTCAAGGGCGACAATGCCGCATTACTTATACCGTCCGACTCCCACGATGGAGGCACGCACCTCGGGCATGATGTCCGGAAATAAGCAACTCCAACACGATGGCATCGAGACAGAAGAAGCCTGCCGAGACACTGGTGCAGAGTTCGGACCAAGTCCCCAATGCTCAGACGGATGGACAGGGGCACTTAGCGCCAAGCCCAAAACACTGGAGATCCCAAGGGTACCAAAGCAAGCCAATCGCACCTTGGCAAGCGAACGATCGTGCGGCTCGCGAAGATCCTCTTTTTGGGGGCTTGGGGGGAGTTGAAACCGTTACAACCCCCGGTCTTGGCAGGGGTCTTTGGAAGCTCAGATGGTCGCGTGGAGTTGATGTTCCTCATC
Source organism: Podospora australis (assembly GCA_033296905.1). Taxonomy (NCBI): domain Eukaryota; kingdom Fungi; phylum Ascomycota; class Sordariomycetes; order Sordariales; family Podosporaceae; genus Podospora; species Podospora australis. Next base: position 32,431 of record MU864548.1, read on the forward strand.
AGTATCGGCAACAATTGCCGGAGTTCAGTTTGTTCGACAGAGGTTTGCACTCAAAAATGTAACATTGAGAATCATCAGGGGGTTGTTTTCACGCGGCAGTGATTCCATTTTGATGCGTGGATGCCAGCGCTGTTGTTGTTCGGTTAGCAAATCAACCAACGTCAAAGAAGGTTGGAGAATCAAATGTTCAGTTTTCAACTTTTGATATCTAGAGACCATTCCAAAAAAAAAAGGGAGCAAACACATCTCAAGAGTACCTTAGGTGGTGAGGTCTGAACAAAAATGTGCTGCAAAAATCACCTCCTCCGGGAAGGCTCGAACTTCCAACCTCCTGATTAACAGTCAGACGCGCTAGCCAATTGCGCCACAGAGGATTTGTGGATGTCCTGCTCAGTCGGAAAGAGCCCACATCAGAGTGGATCTGAGTTGTGCTCAGAGGAAGAAAAAGGGGTAAAGACTTTACTCACATCATCATCCATATTTGCTCAGACAAAGCCCGGTGATCTGCCAGCAAGCAATGCAAATCATATCACGGATGAGTGTGTAGTTTACGGAACAAAAGCTTACGGGGTCTTCGCTTGTACCACTTTCTTTTTCGGTCATTGAAGTTGCTGTGCTTGCATGGAATCAACATGACAATGAGCTTGGAGGCTGAGAGTCAACATAGAGATTTGATCAAACAGACCTGCTCTTTGACGGTTCCCTGATGGGGTAGCACGGTTAGTATATAAGAAGTGAAGTATTTACACCTTGCTAGAAAATCGTCAAAGTTAAAGCTCTATTTCCGAAAGCCCCTGTCATTACCAGACCAAAGGTTGACAGAGAAGACCACCAATACGATGTCTGGGAGCTACACCAAAGGCAAAGGGGCGCCCCTAACAATCGCCGAGTCAGAACTTTCAGCCGAGACGGTCATCCGAGGTTCATTCGCGCCCAGACTGGAACCCCATATCTTCCTCCCGAGATTGTTCTGCAAATCGCCGAATTTTTGGTGACGCCCATGGAGATCTATCACTTGCTGCTCGCTTTGGCTTCCTCAAGAACATATGCACCGCAAGGAGCTGTCAGTATGCACGTGGAGGGGCTATTGGAGATCATGTACAGGAAGGATGCACTGAAACAAAGTAGCTTCTTGCTCGGTACACCGCCACCAGACAGTCCGGGTGAGGTCGATTGTAGTGCCCTACCACCGCAAAAATATTCGATGCTACGTGCTCCGCTCCATCCATACCAACCTCCACCAGACATAGAGATACCTTCTATAAGGCCGGCTCGAAGTCGGAATCCGATACATGCTTCAGCCAACCAGGTTCATGGTTACCTGGACTATATGCTAGCTTCGGCACCATATAAACCCAGACCGCTCGCTTACCAAGGGAACTACTCACTTCAATGGGCAATTCTCAGCCGGAGTAGCACAACCTTGTCAAGAGCCATCGTTGCGGCAACTAAGCTAGGCGCGGTTCAGCTATTAGTTAGCCGCGGGAATCCTGCTGGCAAACTTCTGTATCCGCAAGATATCCAAAAGGCTGCCCACAACACCCGTGATGAATATGTTTTATCGATCAATCCGAGACGTACTGCCAGTTCTCTCTTTGAAGCGCCCCCTATCATACTTTGTGCTGCGGTTGGATGGCTGAAAGACTGCAAAGAGCTCATTGAAGCAGGAGCCGATCCCAACATTCTGTTCTTGTTTAGGTCTCCGCACGAAGACTCTCACATGCGCGAAGTTGACCGTGCGAGGCCAGCAGGCCGCTTATTTTACACCTCAGCGCTCGCAGAAGCGCTTCAGGCAGAACGGGGCGACGTGGTTTCCTTTCTTCTCGATCTGAAAGATGTCCGGGCACAGTGTTGTGCAACAGAGTTCCCTCCGGCTGATGATTCAGTATGGCCATGTAGAAATGATAAAAGTCCTGTTGGCTCGAGCTAGGAAACAGATCCCTGTAGACGAGTTGCATACGTTTTGGGGCACATACTGGCTGTTTGACCGTGACCGAGATCCAAACTGCCAACCTAGTCATTTACAATACGGACAAGAAAAGAAGACACTGTTGCATTTAACGGTTGACCTCCCATCTAATGCACGCAGGGTGCAAATCTTCCCAATTCTCCTTCACCACGGGGCGAACCCACGTGTACCAAAAACCTGCACCCGGGACGACATGCTAAAGACCTACGAGACAACATCCCGACGGAAGAGACAGTATTGACAGAAGTCAAAAGACATTTAGACCTCAGGAACTGAGTCGTTCACTTAGGCGAAGAGTGCCACTGGGACGAGTATCATGCAGCGTTGCAGGAGTATGGATATGGAAGGGAATTAGCGTCAACCTTCTTGCCAAAGGATCGAGTCATGAGTCCATGGAGATGTCTTAATGGCCCGTGCTAGCAGAGCCAACGACCAACCCTGGCATCCGGTGGGTATTAACTCTATTTGCACCCATCACAAGCCCATAGACTTCTTGCTGATCTGAATAAGAAGAAGGTATGGATCGGTAGTAAACCCCGGTTCTCGATGATCTCAGTCCTTCGCTGTTCGTGGAGAAGTCAACAAAGAATGTAACCTGTAGTGACCGGAAAATCTCTTAAACATCGTTCCCGTTGTGCGCGTGATTGTCATGCCTTGGTGGCTCCCACATAGGTTTAAGAACATGCTGGAAATGTCAGACTGCTATCTGGTTCAACCCCAACAGAATCTTTTCAATGAACCTGACCCCAACTACCACGCCGTTCTCGTCTTTGACCCCCGTCCCTTCAGCTAATCCCTCAAACTCATTGGTGTCATCATCGAGACATGTCAAACAAGCCACCGTAGCAGCGGCATACCTCTCACCCATGCAGCAAGGCAGTCTTGATCTGGCTAGTTCCAACAGCCGGTTCTTGATTCCAAACCGTGTGTTCTCTGGCCAGTTCCCCAAGTCGTAGTCGGCAAAGTCTCCCAATATCTCGGCTGGTGTGACCTTGTGTGGAGCAGCAATGTCACCTCCGTCGTCTTCGTCTTCGTAGCCTAAGAGCGAGGCCCATAGCCCAACCTCGACCATACACACTCCCAAACTGTAAATGTCGTGCTGCATCACATAGTTCTCCTGCGCTCTCATTCCTTGTCGAGTAGGGTGTTGATAAAGATTCCGTTCCAGCGAGTTATCGCCCATGCGGAGCGTTTGGTAGTGCACCGTTCGAAACCCGTCGAATCCCAGCAGGAATACAGACTGGTCAGAGAAACAGATAATGGACTCTGGTCGGATGTTTTTGTGCACGAGGTTGCAGACGTGGACAAAGGCGACCGAGTTGGCCAGGCTCTTGGCAATTTCTAGCCGGCGGGTGAGCGATATGGTTGTCGCGGGGCGCGTTAGGAGTTGTTCGTGAAGGCTGGTGCAAAGACTTGCTTGGACTACTGGCGGTGTGGTAATGAATGTGTCGTTTGGTGACAGGTTATTGGACGCTTGAGATGTGCTCGGTGTCGGCGTCAATGGTAGTGTCGTCGTCGTTTTGGCTGCTGACGGGACACGGAACACGAGGTGCATGGCCTCGAGCTTCTGCGTCTTCTCGCTTTTTGTCTTGACCAGGCCTTGACAGCGGAGCAGGCCGAAGGTCTCAGGATCAACCGTTTTCAGGGTGCGCGCAAGGTTCTCGGCGTCGGCTCGGACGGAGGGGACGTTGGTATGTTCCTTGCAGGGGATCGAGTCGATAATGCATGTTTGTGTAGTGCCAGAGCTGATCGACGTCCGCGAGTAAATCTTGATGTCGTTGTATTTGATGGGGACTGCTTTGGCAAGGTCAAACTGGGCGCTGTTCAGTGTGACATGGAGGTCTTGCGCTGGCTTTTGACCGTGAAGTATGGAGCGAAGCTGGGCGAGTGCGGAAACGGACTTCGTGTCGGTATCATTTCGAATCGTTTGCAATTCAGTATCGAGGAGAGTATCACTCATCAGGGTGATCAGGAACCAGGTGGGGTCGTAGAGTTTGTGCCATTTTTCCAGCTCGTGCAGGGCGCGTTCGATGCTGTCTTTGGCAACAGCGAACCGGATCTGCTGCAGCCTATCTGACTGGGAGTCACAGTGGGACTCGAGCTTTCGAACGATTGACGCAAGCGACTCCCAAAGTCTTTCCATTAGATCTTCCTGAATGCGCCGCTGCTCATCGTCGATTTTGCGATTGACTTTCTTCATTACGCCAATCTGGACGCTGGTTTTCCGCCATATCGATTCGACCTGCAAAATCTTGTCTTCAAGATCTTTGTGTGCGCCCTTGACATCTCTGTAAAGCTGTAGCAGCTTTTTGCCGTATCTGCTGGTTCGTCAGCTGTCTTCCTCGGTTCTTTCTTGTTTGTCGAGGAGTATGTTACCTACTTCAGACATAGATCAGCGACACTCAGCGCGCCTATCACAAGTTCTACTGGCATTGTCTTCTTGGAACAATTACTGACATGGCCTCCTCGAGCTATGAAGAGGTGGCCATGGATATTAATGTTTATCCGCGAGAACTGCAATAGGCACCTACTCTGCATCATTTCTCCAACTCGTGCTCAGCTACGGCTGGCTGGTACTAGGTAATGTGTCAGGAAATCATGCTCTGCAGCCCCCCCCGCACGTAACACACTATTTCGCCTGCTAAGCCTCACTTGTGGCCCCCAACTGAAAACATTACCCTCACCATACGTACTGATGAAAGGCATCTTCCGGGGTGTCTGGGGCTCAGCCAGAAGCCTGCAGTTGGCTGATCCAGGGTGCGTGCATGGAGGTTTGCAGTACCTTAATCAAGCTACCGGGACGTTGGCAGGCAACATGAGGAATTCAATTCCATCTCCCTGCCCAAGTATTTCAATTTCGCTACGAAAAGTTCCTGGACTTCGTCGACCAAATTGCTTGTCGACACCGCGATAAGGCTTATTGAGAGCCAAAGAAGCTTTCTTAAGGGCAACGGGGCACTATACACCCCAACTCACGATGGACGCGGCTTCGGAGTTGGTCAGGGACTGTCACGACTGTTGGAAAAGACGAATCTTATTGCAGTGCTATGGACTAAGATTCTACAGTAAAGAAGAAAAGAAGAAAAGAATCCTCAATGGC